>JAGKTI010010840.1:0-27677 GCA_018397915.1 Birgus latro
CTACGGAACAGATGATATAACATAACCCAAGAACGACCTCTAGTAATGAAGGGGTTAATGAAGGCTATATCCTTCAGTATGAAAAACCTTCCCAGTCAGAATAAAAGTGTTTGGATAGAGCAAAAATAAAATATACAAGTATGAAAGTGCTTCATGCGAGAACTTCAGGGCCTTTCGGCTAATCCCTGTGACTGGTGTGCTATTGGAAGGTGATTTTGTTGCGTTTTGTGGTGTGGTGTGTCGTGGCTTCGCTAAAGTCCATCGGAATACAGGATCTCGCGTCCGGACATCGTTAGCTCCTAGGGATGTTCGAGCCTCTAAAAGTGCGTCACTTTAATTAATAGGTTCAGCTATTAAAAGCGTTCACAAAACCTCCTCGAATTCGAATAATATTTTGGGCTTTTCCCGAAAATCGTTGCTACCACCAAACGACCTTATTAAGATTAAGTAGGACCTGTGATTGTGAACGAGTAAATGAATGCTTCATCAAATCATTCATTAAAATCGTGTGGAGACGGCAAAAATATATTGAAAGAGACACCATCAAATTCAGTGGGTATACATGATGAGGATCGAATTTAACTCAAAACTGGTGTACCGTCACGAAACAGTTTCAATATGTGAGCATAATTCTTCAGTCTCGGCATAGTTGTTGTTATTGTTTCCTCAAGCTTATCAGAACTTGAACTGCAGGATACAGGTTTGGGAAAGGTGAAGTGAAAGTAAGGCAGGGATGGATGAGAATGAGGAAACGAGGAGGAAAGAAAGGGCGAGGGAGAGGCTGGTGAAGGGCAGGGGTGGGGCACGGTATGGAATGAACTAGGCTGGGTGGGGTTAAGGGAGAGCGTAGGTGAGGCTGTGGCAGGTTAGGAGAGGTTGACGAAGGTTATGGGTGAGCTTGAGGTAAAGTATGAGTGAGGATGAGGCAGGTTAAGAGTAAGGCTGAGTCAGGTATGGATGAGGAGGAGGCAGGGTATGGGTGAGGCTAAAGCAGGCTATGGGTTAAGTTAAAGTAATATATGGAGAAAACTAAAAGGAGTGAGATATGAGAGCAGATTATGGATGAGGTTTTGAGGCAGCTAGGGTATATGTGAGGCAGAGTACTGGTGAAGCTAAAGCAAGATATGAGTGAGACTGGGGCAGGGTATAAAAGATCTGAAAGGATATGGGAGAGTCTACAAAGAAGAGTAGGGGTTCTCATCGAATTTCAATGTGAGGGTTACAGTAAGGTGAAGTGGGGAGAGAGGGGAACGGGTATGGTGGTGGGTGGTGGGGCAGGGAAATTTTGTCAAAATGCCCGTTATAGATATACCGTTATGGCCTTGGCAATGGCATAATTCAACGATTTCTCCAAGTCCAATGAAATAATATATTGGGTGATTTTTCCTGTGTAAAGTACAGGATTCTTATTTCATATTGGGTGGGGGGTCTCCAAGTCCAAGTTGAATGACAAGAATACGACACAATAAATACAAATTAACAACAGTAACGACGTCGACAACAACAACAACTTCAACAACGTCAACAACAATAATAATAATAATATTATTATTATTATTATTATTAGACAGAGCCATCATCAGGGCGGATTAACCCTGCTGTGGCTTGGAAGGCAACGCAGACAGTTGACCTGCAACACAGATTTTTTTTTCCCAATATTTCCAGTGAAATTTTGGCATGACCTATTATGGCCTATTTTGATGGCCTGATGGGTGATGGCCCTTATTTGGACGCCCAAAGCGTATATTTATTCCGCTCTGCAAGTCTGGATGGCCTGTGACAGGTCGTGGCCTGGTAGGCAGTTGCCCATTTTGCCAATACCTGGTAATCCGGCCCTGGCCAGGATTCCCGGCGTTTGAATGATGAGTGAATGGAAGCGTACTTAGGCTGTCTGAACGTTGCTACTCCTCACCCTGCCCTAGGGTGGGAAAGAAGGTTCGGATGATGATGATGATGATGATGATGATGATGATTATTATTATAGTAGTAGCAGTAGTAGTAGTATTAAAATATAGAACAAAAATTATAATGCTGTTAATAGGCGGTGCGACGAAATACCAAATCGGCGGTCATTTGGCGGCGCATTGGTCCAAAAGTGGCCCACATGCCAGCCAGTTTTGCGAGGCGCTGGCCAAAATGACCTAAGGTGAGCCAGATTTCGCCTGCGAGGCGAAATGGATAACAGTTTTCGCTCACAACTTGTTGGTGCGATCAGAACTCAAGTGAGCCTATATTTATTTTGTAACTATCTAATTATCTATATACCTAGGATGCTGCAAAAGGGAGGTAGCCGAGACAGGTCAACACACTACCAATTTACTCATCTACTCATACACATTCATTCGCATCTTAGCCCCAAAGGGGAGAAGGGACAGATCCTCACCGCACCACACCGCACGAGGGTCAACCACACAGTGCAGTCAGTGACATCCGCAGCAGGGCCCAACAGCAAAGCTGGTTTACCCCTGCCACATCATAATGGACCCATCCCCTTACCCGCACCTGACCTGATCAGCTGATCAGACAAAATGCGGGAGAATATCCCCTCAGGGCTGCGTCATCATTTATTCATTCACAATTTCCCTCCATTCATTTCTGTCACGCACGGCCACTCTTCCTTGCTCAACAGACAACCCTCTCGCATCCAACGCTCTCTTCACACTGTCCATCCATCCTATTCGTGGTCTTCCTCTCAGCCTTACGCCTCTCACATCAGATCTAGTTATCTTTTTCACCAATCGCTCATTATCCATTTTCTCCATATGCCCAAACCATCGCAACACCCTCTGCTCAACTCGATCAGCCATCTCCAGAACAATTCCAGTTCTTCGCACTTCATCATTTCTCACTCGATCCATACGCGTCACTTCACACATACTCCTCAGACACCTCATCTCCATTACATTCAAACTTTTCCTCTCTGCTACACTCATATTCCATAGTTTTGTAACTAGTGAGAAAATATTCTGCTTATCACAGAAGGAAACTTTAACAAAAATAAAGTAACTGCAATTTAAGACGGCGCCATTTTTCATCTAATCGGCACCGAAGCACTTTTAACAGGAATATATTATATATTTTTTCACCATATAGGTTCATACACAAACAATTAGTTTGTGCATGAAATTCAGTCAGGATTCAGAGAAAATGTGCTAAAGTTAGCGGCATTTCCCCTTCACCTCGCCAGTACGCCTAGACAGACTTCTATACTACGTAAATATTGATTTACAGTGCAAAAAAATGTATTTGCATATTAAATCAATATTTATACAAAGTAGAAGTCTATCAAGGCGAATTGTCGAGATATAAAGGCAGAACACTTCAGCTAACTTTCGCAAATTTTTCTCTGAATCCTGATTTTTCATTTCTATCAATAGCCAAATGAACAAAAAACAAACAAACAGGATTTCAGGTAATTAGGTGTGTGTGTGAACGTATATGGTGAGAAAAATTAAAAAGTGCCGATTCCGTGCCGATTCGGTCAATGACCATTGATTCGGTATTTCCTCGTACGCGATCGGCTTTTAACTCTCGAATCAACGTTGGTATGGCTGTTCTGTCCATTAGATGAAATGCTTAAAAACATCATTGGTTTCCAAATTACAGATGCTGTTAATACGAAGAGCAAAGGAGTAGCCTATGCTTGTAACCTACTGCACATCACCAATGACTCATGTGACCCTGCAACCCCTCCCCCGCCGCTGCAGAATACTTGTGTTGCGTATCTACATATGATCAAGGTTTCTGGTGTGCAGTAAAACAAACGAGATACATATATAAGCCACGCTACCCAGTCTCCTTATAACCACTGAGGTAAATTATTACTAGGGCTGGGAGACCCAAATCAGTCATGTTGGAGCGCTGTCACTTTAATATAGTCCACGATTGAGAACCACAGAAAACGGTGAGATATCGAAGATAAACACGGTGTGTTGTGGTTGTGGTTTTGTCTCATGGAGTAGCAGCTATGGTCACCGTATCAACATCCTCCTACCTCTATGTGATATTGAATCCGAGTAGCTTGGGTACAAGGTGAGGTACAGAGGATATACTCCTCGCTCGTTATTAATAAGTGTTCCACCTTGCTAATAACTTGTCTTCTGCCGTACTGCCTATGGTATCGTCTACACTGTAATATAGGATCTGAGACATTGCACATACAAAGGCAACCCAGCTAAAGTCAGAAATTGTATTCCTACAGTCAGGGCATTTGGATTCTGGACCCCTCTCTGATTGGCAAAGCTTCGGTAACGGGTATCACCGAAACTAAACAAGACCTGACCCAATCAATGAAAGCATAGGACCCTACTTCGGCCCAAACCATGGCATCATTCAGCCCTAACCTTAACAAAGACACTTGTGTGGCTTTCATGGTTATTGTAGGCTTTGTTAGGCCTTGTGTCCATATCTTTGGACATTAGGCTACACAAATTACACCTAACAACAAGCAAGAGGTTGAAGCTGGAGGAGAGCTCCCATGTATAAAATTTACAATTGTATTTTTCTCAATAGATGATAATGTACTTATCATTGTGATAGCTTTAAAAAGTTGCAGAAAGGTGTAGTTTTCTAGATGTCAGTGATAAAATCACCAGTTTTACCCACAAACCATTGCAAATGACCACCTGCCTTGTCAGACATTTAGATTGATTCAGCTCGAAAGTCAGTCCTTCATAATCGTTCATCTTTACTAGTCTAACCTTATATGACCTAACCTAAGTAACCTAAACGATTTTGGTACAAATTAGTTTTGTGTCCAAATCGATCCATTTCCCTTTGTAGGACATCACAGATTACCTCAGACCAATCTTTGTGCTCTTGAGTAATGTGTTATTTTCACTAATCTATCTGTCTGTCTATTTATCTATAGCCAGACGTCACAATCCCGCAAGGAGTGGGCATTTTTTATTAAGATAGTCATTTTATGGGAAAGGGTGTCATTAATGAATTAGCACTATTCAGTTATTAGTAACATAAATGCTAATTTCTGCAGGATCTGGGTGTCATAAGTGAATTTACATTTATGAAATGTAACTCCTGTCGTAAAATTTTGAAAATCTGTTAATGGGAGCTGTCCTGCAGTTTGTCCCAAAAGTGGATTGTACGGTACATGGGTCCCATTCTTGGAAAATAAGGTTATATGGTTTGTAAAGTTTGCTTTGTGCAATATCCATAAATAGGGTTGTGCAAGTATACTGAATATTTACCATACATGGGCTGTTATTGTTGATCCCATGCATACAATTCTCAGTTGCATGTCAGCAAATTGGTTGGTGGAGGGTTATTGTCCCTCCCCGTAAAGCACTTTAACTCAAAGACAAATGACCACCCCTTACGTGATTATTGTGTCTGGCTGTAGATAGATTTTTTTTTTCCCCCAAACAATAGCCTAATTATCATAGTAATAGCTTTTAAAAGTTGCAGAAATGTGTAATTTTGAAGCCTTTAATTATAAACCTTATCAATTTTATCCACTCACTTGATGTAGTGCTGCCTACTTCTTCCTTAGCCTTTATCATTCTTTTTCTGTGCCTGCCCTCCTTTCTTCCTATTTCTCCCATCTTTCCTGTCACTTCTTATTGCTTTTCTTTCCTTTACAGGTGGCTTTACATTGAGTGACAAGCCAAATGGTTTCTTGTAAGCCAGGAAACCATTTACAACACTGGGTGGTAACCATATAACCAAACCATACGTGCTCCCTACGTGTCAGCAAGTGGGTTGGTGGAGGGTTAGTGCCCCTCCCTGTAAAACAAATAACTCAAAGTCAAATGGCCACCCCTTATGGGATTATGGCGTCTGGCGATAGATAGATAGATAGTGTCCCACATTTGAGTGCATAGGCTGTGAAAAGGGGATTTTCTCGGTGATTTTTTTTTTTTTTTACATGCAAGATGCAAAAGATCAGTGTACTTGTTTAAAATAAGTACTGGTATTTGACAAATTGAAAATACAGTTGTTTTTGTTGTTGAGTAACCCTAGTCTTTCCAGCTGAGCAGGCCCATCAACTGCAGGCAAACACCTTGGACCACAAGGCATACAAGCACGCACCAGCATATCAAACTACAGTTATTCTCACACAACATAATACCCAACATCTGGAAGCATGGAACCATTATCACTGTCCCGAGACCCAACAAAGACCCCGCGTTACCTTCCTCACACCACCGCATCACACTCCTCTGCACCCCCTCCAGTCACTGAATGACTTGTATTACAACTAATTACACCTCATATCCCCCTAGCCCCATTAACAATGTGGTTTTAGGCCACTACACTCCACAAACACTCTTCTTACAGACCTTACACAGAGAGTTTTTAATGGCATGAATTCAGCTAGACCATCACACAGAATACTCCTAGTCACAGTAGACATTAGCAAAGCACTTGCTGCCATCCCCCGCCACAACTTCACAAACAAAATATTCAACACAAATATGCACAATAATACAAAAAGATGGCTGGCAAACTATTAGAGGGCAGATGTGCACAAGTAACATTTGCTGGTCAATCTTCGAACATGAGAAACTTCACAAATAGTGTCCCCCAGAGGATCTGTTTTGTCCCCCACTCTCTTTAACCTATACATGGACGACATACCCACACACCACAAATACACATAGCCTCCTATGCGGACGACACAACACTTACATGTACACACCAAAATGCAAACACGGCCACACACATCCTCCAACCTTACCTCAACACCAGGCATGGGTCCAAGTACATGTGCCAGTACTTGTGGACAAGTACAAGTACTGAAGAAAAGCACAAGTATAAGTACAAGTACAGAAGGTTTGCCTAGTATTTAAGTCCAAGTACAAGTACTTGACAATGTACTTAAGTACAAGTACGTTTCAATTGATTATCTATTATTTTTTATAGACATGTTTATTTCAAATTCAGAAGCAAATATCTAATGAAGAAGCATATTATGGTAATATATAAAAGTGATCTTACTAAAATGAATATAGTTAAGCCCCTCAAAAGTATCTGTCTGTGTAGTTCTCAGATTTTAGACAGTGAACCTCGGCCCACAGCACCTAAGAGAGGTGAAGATCTACCCCAGAGGGCAGCAAGAGATGCCCATAAGGCTTAGTGAGTGAAGGTGATCAGAAGTGAGCCAACTCGCAGGTAAAGGAATTGATACAAATACAAATTGGAAGCAACATTTTTGGAGCATGATATACCAATATCACACAGCTTGCAGACTGCCTTGAATGTTCCAGTAATATATCCTGGTAATTTGATGTGGCTGCCTATGCCTGAATCCTTATTATTATATTTTTTTTAATGCAAGGAAGAAGGAACCAAAGGCTAAGCCCACAAAACAGTACCTTCCAAGAAAAAAACAGAAACAATATAAAAGAGAGCCAAATTCAAGATCCATTCATTTCGGGATGCCTGGACACACTGTGTCTGAAAGAATGGAGATCATAGGAAGTAGGAAATACAGACAGAGGGAGACAGTTCCAGAGTTGACCTGTTGCATAAGTGAAGGACTGGGAGTATCAGTTAACTCTTGCATTAAAGAGTTGGACAGAAAGGGATGAGAGTTGGTTGCAAGATGGGTGCTACGCATCGTCGTAGAGGTGGAGGGATGCAAGCAGACAGTTCAGAGGAGCAGTAACCATTGAAGTAGCGACAGAAAAGAGGTAAAGAGGAATCAGTGCAGCGAAGAGACAGAGGTTGAAGGGAGCCAGTAAGAGCAGGAGAGTTGATAAGACGAATAGCCTTTGACTCTATCGTATTTAGAAGAGCTGTAGTGTATATGGGGAGCCTCCCCGCACATGAGAGTTGTAATCTAAACAGGGGCGAATAAAACCTGTGTGATGCCATGATGCCACTCGTAATGCTATAAATGGTGGCTACTGAAAGACTGAACTACAGTAGTGATCAGGTTGCAAACAGGAAAAAAGTAAACATGTTGCCTGTTCGCCTTAGTGTGTGCACGAGAGTTGCCAGATAGTACTACTACTGTACAGTAGTAGCTACAATTGAGATAAACTCAGTATTATTACCATTATTATTTAATAATTTACATAAAGATTGTTTGTTAAAACAAACAATAGAACTAAAAGAACTTATTATTATCTGCTTAATGTTATAGTCAAAGTAGTTGTCATTTAATTACTTATGCAATGTACCTTATATGACTGTTACTGTACTGTACTTGAAAAGTACTTAAAATACTTGATTTTTTCAAGTACATTTGGCCCAAGTACAAGTACATTGATTTTTAAAATCTCAAGTACAAGTACAAGGACTCAAAATTTTATACTTAAGTCCGAGTACAAGTACAAGTACTTATACTTGGACCCAAGCCTGCTCAACACACTACATGAATGGTTCACCACAGACTTGAAATAGCCCCAGCCAATCTACAGTGACCCTTCTCACAAACTGGACAGCAGAACATAGTCACATTCCACACCCCACCATAAGCAACACTCCCCTACCACACACACACACACAATCCTTGGTGTAACATACAATACATTAGTGTCATTCAAACAACACATCACAAACATTAAAGATAAACTAACACCAAGACTCAGTGCCTTGAGGTCACTTGCCCATACAACATTTGGACACAACAAAAAAACCACCACCACAGTATACAAACAATACATACTTTCAGTGATGAATTATGCAAGCCGTGCTTGGGCTTGTAACCTCACTTAAACACATTACAATACCCTACAGACCATACAGAACAAGGCCCTAAAAATATTCACAGGCTGTACAGCTACTACACCCACAGACCACCTACACCAAGAAACCAAAGTCCTCAAAGTCAAGGATCATCTAGACATGAGAGACATACAAATTCTCACTGCAGCCTCCACAAACCCACGCCATCCACTACTCTACATGGCAGCACATCCACACACACCAGGGAACATCAAAGCAACACCCAACACACAATATCATACATAAATACTGACATCTCTTTCCCCTCTCCTACCTCAGACCAGCTTCCAGAAGCATATCCATACTCAAACCACTCATTGTTCCATTCAGTCACTCAAAGGCAACACACAGCTGTATGCATGGCCTCCTGACATCCACCCTTCTGAATCCTATCCCCCTCGTGAGGACAGGGTCCACCAGTCCAGGCTGAGATGTGGGCATCATCCAGCCCTCTTGAGTTATCAGAAGAGGCTGGATGACTCCATTGCTGATGCCTGTCCAGGATGCAACACAGCACCCCATACTATTAAGTACATTATGGAAGATTGCATTCCACACAATCACCTGTGCCAACAGCACAGTATAAACTTCCTTGAAAGCTCTGTGGGAAAGCCCGGTCTCAGCCGTGGTCTTCCTTAGAGACTCGGGGCTGTTCGGCCAGACTGCCTAGGGAATAACTACTAATTCTACTACTACCGCAGGCAAACAACTGCCTCTGCAGGGCTCTCCCCTGCTGTGAACTGATGTTCCCATTAGATAGTCAGTGCCTCACCAAAACAGGGCATGGGGAAGAGTGTGGCGGCCTCTCTCCATCTAGATAGCTAAGAGGAGCACCATAGTATGCTCCACAGGACTCAGTTATTTGGTTATATGGGTACCAGCCAGCATTGTAAATTGTTTCCTGGTTTACAGGAAACCATTAGGCTTGTCACTGAGTGTAGAGCCACCTGAAATGGAAAGAAGAGGAATAAAAAGTGATAGGAATCATGGGAGAAATAGAAGCAGAGGAGGGCAGACACTAATAAAGAATGATGAAGGTGAAGGAAGAAGTAGGCAGTAGCTGGTGCATCAGATGAGTGGATGTTGGTGGTTACCACATACCACATGACGATACAGTACAGTCAAGCCGCCTAAGGCGCGGTTAATTGGTTCTGGACTGCACCCGTTTCATAGAAAACTGTGCCGTACAAATAACTAAACCTATGGGAAAATGGAATTAGGTTCTAGACGTTCGCCCAAAGTCCCCCTTTTCACCCCACTTTTCCCCATTTTTTCCCACTTTACACATGCACACAGTCAAGCAATCAGTCAGTGCATGTATTACACGTAACAATAGGCACAAAAAACGGGAGGATGATCAGGTAACAAGCGGTCTGGCTACACACTGAGCGGGGTTTGAACGGCGGGCGGGGGCTGAGGTTCGCTCTCCAGCTAGAAGGGGAATTTGCCCTCGCGTTTTAAACCTTGCCGCACCCATGCCATAGATATAGTTTATGCGCCTGGTTCATTTTGGGGGGTCTGGCACCTTGCCGTGTCATAGAAAATCGTGGCATAGAAGCACGCGCCACAGGCGACTTGACTGTAGTAGGGCTGTATTTTCCATACGAGTTCCCTTTAATACTCAGCATTACTTAACTCATTCCTGAATCATTCCTACATCATCTCTTAACATTTATGGGGTTTCAATCCCTCAGTATTTTTCATGGAAAGCTCATATTATTTTCTTGCCAAATATGCATCCAAATAGATTGTGTGTGCTAAGCTGACTTCACGTCATCTTTACTCCAGCACAGCTGTTCACTTTATTCAGAGGTTTTATTGGCCTGTGTGGAGTACAGCTCTCATTTGGGGGACTTCCCACTTACAGCTCTTCTCAACATAGTGGAGTCAAAGGCTTTTTGTCTCATTAACACCACTTCTCTTACTCCCTTCAACATCTCATTGCTGCACTGTTGCATTGTATCTTTATCTCTTCAATTGCTACTTCAGTGATCACTGCTCATTTGAACTGTCTGCTTGCATCCTTCCACCTTTATGGCAGGCTCAGACCACCCATCTGGCAGAAGACTCTCACCTCATTTCTGTCTAACTCTATAATCCAAGAGTTAACTGATACAACCACTCCATCACTGTGCAGCAGGTCAGTTCTGGAACTGTCTTCCTTCCTCTGTATTTCCTTCTGCCCTGACCTTGAATTTTTTAAGCTCAATCTGTGTAGACATCTTGAAATGAACAGATCTTGAATTTGGCTCTTCAAGGGAACAATTTTATGGGCTGTAGATACAGTATTTACTGTGGCTGTATATGTTGACAAATATTGCCATGCTAATAAAAAATGTGCTTACTTGTAGGTGTCTGTAAGGTAGGAGGCAGAGTATGGCTGTTCCCCCACGTCTGTGCCAACTCCAGGTGAAGGTTGACAGTGAAACCACCCCACCACGCTGTCTCCTGGACATGACAGTGAGTATCGGTTACTGATACCTGTAGTTTGGGCAGTATCTCAGAGAACCAAAAACCTGGTAATGGCAACATACTGTTTTCCTGGTGCTCTGAGATACTACTGACAGTAAGTTACCAATTATTAGTTTCTTATTAAAATGATGCCAGCTGCAGAGAGTGCTTAAATCTGTTGTGACTGACATTAACTTTGATAACATTCGAGAGTTGCCTGAGTGCTATGCCTGTACCATACTTTATATACTTTCAGCTGTCTGTTTTATATTAGGTAGCTGCTGCAGGCAGGTCAAGAGTTTTTGATGAGTGGCAGTACCTGTAATACACATTGACAAGTTAACTACATTGTCTTACATTATCGTTGTCGCCACGTACGAACTCATTTGTGTAATTATCATTTAACATGTTATGTGTAATTGCTAAAGGTCAAGACAGTGGCTGGAAGTTCTGTATACTGGTACGGTAGACCCTTGCTGTAACGGACTAATTGGGGGAAAGTCAGGTTTGTTGTATCCAAAGGTCCCCTCTGAGGTGGGATTTCAAGCACATTTGAAAATAAATGAGTACCGGTACAGTAGCATATTCGAGTACTAAAACTGTAAACTATACTAACAACCCATAATTTTGCTCTTTTGTAGCATATTTCACATACTTGTGGATTGCTATCATAGAATTCTTCTCTTCAGTGTTGAGGCTGAGTACTTCAAAAACTGCCTCGAATGAGTATTATATACTGTATTTGTAGTTAAGATTTTTATGTTCAACTTTTACATATCTGAATTATTTTTTTTTCCCCCAGTAATATTCCATGTCTTATGTACATGGAAAATGCAGTTGGGCATTTCTGTTGAGTTTCATATTTCTGCACAGATAGAGAGAGAGAGAGAGAAGGGGGGAGGGGATTGCACATTTATAGTCCGATGTCTTGTACTTCACTGCAGTTATGAGTAGACAATTTTATTCAGCAGAAAATGGTAGGTAGTTTTGGTGAGGGGCTGCACATCTACTGTCCAATGTCTTGTACTGTACCTCATTGCTGCTACGAATAGATGATTTTATTCAACAGAAAATGGTTGGTAGTTTTGATGGTGGTGGTGGTGATGGTGGTAGCTATGATGATGGTGGTTGTTTTTGCATGAACAGTCATTGCTCTACTTTCATTCATTATAGTTTAAATGCACAAAAGGACTTGCCCAGTTACTTGCATATTAATAATGCAGAGCCTGACTGTGAAGTATACAGTATATCTTCAGATGTTTACGTATTAGAACTGTATGGTATATCTATCTGTCAGCTTGTGTTTCTGTACTTGGTACCATTTACAGTTCATACCTATACTGTACCAGTTAATACAGTATATTGTGTATTTGTTGTCCAGACCAAAAAGCAGGGTTAACCAAGAGTCAAGGACATCATCATGAGCAATTTGGCTGTCTGTTGCTTAGCTTTTTTCTAAAATGAACAAGTTGCAGTGTTCCAGCCTTTGTTTCATTCTGCCTTGCATGAAAATTTAATTAATATAATTTGTGTTATTATTATCAGATATTGTTATTAGGCTTATTAGTATTATTTTTTTTTATCAGATATTATTTTTATTATTATCAAATTATTTGTTTTTACCAGAAGATTTTCTTTTAATATAGAAGAGTCCACAAATACATAAATTAATGAAGTCAGCATCTAACATCTCCAGTTCCAAAATACGTGTATATTCAAAAATGAATAAGATTGTGTGTAGATCACAAGAATATAAAAGAAAAAATACAGAATATCGTTAGATTGAATAGGTTAAAGAAAAGATGCTACAGGTGAAGTACAGTTTTGTGGAGTTATAAGGAAGTGGTCAACCAGTACAGGCTCTACTTTTTCCTGGAGAGGTGTCTTTTTCATGTGTTGGCACTGATGTCACTTGAGTCCTTCAGCTCCCTCCTAAAGCCTCTAAAGAAGGATGGCAGATTCAGCCTCCAGTCCACTGGATTCATGCCCAGATTTGTCTAGCACCACAACAACAATGACAGTCATTACTTACCAGTACCTGCTTTGCTTGAATATACTGAAGGGTGTGTAATTTGCACCAATGTGTAATGGCTGAAATGGTGTTTTACTACACTAATTCATTCATTCATTCATCATCCAAGTGTGATAATATTTAAATAGGTCCACACATTCAGTTACTGTACTTTTTTTTAATTTTTTTTTTTATGACACTGATTTGAGATTAGGAGGGTTAAAGTTGAAATGTTGGATTTCATTCATCTTCTTTTCCATGATGAAGACTGTGCAGATATCTGTTTTTGTAACAATGTAATAGGCTCTTAGGCATTGGAATAATCATCAGTTGCTATGTTGTGTGTGTTTTATAAATTTACTTAGGGAACTTGTGAAGCATATTTAATATTACATTAATCTTTATTGTGATTTCAGGTACAAAAGGATCCTCAAAGCAGTGAAAAGGAGGACATTAGCTTAGAGCTTACACCAGAAATTCTAACTGCTACCATAGATTCCCTGTTGAAAGTTCGTGCCCAGTTAGACTCGATTGCTAAAAAGACAAAAGCTTAGAAACTGCTTATGTAGCCAAGTTAGTTTTTTATATTTTGATAATGGTCTGCCTTTTTATATAATAATGTATTTGGAGGAGCTGAGTGTGATTTAAGTAGTGTAGCATCATTTACAGTAGATTTGGTTTTGCTAATTGATTATTTTATCACTGTGTATGAAGTTGCTAATTGATTATTTTATCACTGAGTATGAAGTTTTAAGAATTGTCATAGATATCAGAAACACAGATAATGAGGATATGAACATGATGTAAAAGAAGAAAGGCAAATCATAATTCAAATAGCTACCAAGATGGAAGGAGAGATTGTTCGTGATGTGGAGGATGGAAAGGATGGATTCTCTTTTCGTCCTCAACAGCAGAAGTTGTCAGCTTTACCTAAAGAGCTCAAGTCTGCAACTATATTCCAGCAGCCCAAAAAATGGTCTTCAGTCAACAAGAACAAGTAGGTGACCTCCAAGGACCTTTCTGTCATTACTTTTTTTTTTCTTTTTTTTCTCCCCCTCCCCGGGAACCTATGGACAGCAAAAGTATTTATACTGTGGATCATGCTATTATTTCTTTTGATGTCCCTAACATTCTGTGCTCATCTGCTGCATTCATATGTTGAAGTTAGATATGGAACTTCATTCTTATCCAAAATTTGGGGACACTGAGAACCAAAACATTATCCCCCCCTTCCCCCACCCCCCAAAAAAGTGCAGTATTGTGGAATGGATTGTGTCCTATAAGTATGGGTATTATGAGTGAAAGTCAAATATTGCTCATTGTGAGGTGTTGGTAGGAGCCAAGAACTATGAAGCTTGAGTGATGAGTAATGGAATGCTTGTAACATTTTACTGCATAGAATGCATTAGTACCTTACATAAAAGAATTGTGTGAATTAGGTTAACAAAGGCAACTACCCCAAATAACAAGTACAGTACTTCTCATGGACCTAAATTTACTCTGCAGATAATTATGTAAAACTCATCAGCAGTCAATATATTATGCACAACTATCAAACAACTGCTTTAAAGCACTTTTCTTGCTGTCAGGCACCATAAGTAAGTACTGTACAATATATGCAGTAGATAACAGGGCAGTAATAAGAAATATCCAGTATGTAACAAATTAATATGATTAACAATTGTGTAATCATTACAGACATGAGTGTGTATAGTATTAAAAATCTCACAGCATAGGATCTCGATTATATGACTAGAAGTCACAGATGAAAAGCAGCAGTTTTAAGCACCCAGTTTTCAAAGGTGTCAGTGCCTATTGGTTGCTCTTACCCCATCCATTATGATGAGTAGGGTAGATAATGATACTGTTTCTGATGCTGGTACTTCGAACATGTAGTTTGCTATTCATGCCAGATTTTATGTCTAATAGTATTGTGGGTTTTCAGCATCCTGCAACCCTCTTGACTGCAGAGTTTCTTGTAAAATGGTCTCTTTTGTGTGTGGACATTTTGAGGTCACCCTCTCTGTCTCACTGTTGCAGTAACCGATCAGTTTACTTAAAAAAAACAAATTATTGATGTTAGCCCTTGTGGATTGTGATGTGTGTGGAACATACGAGGGTCCAAGGCAAGGCTGCCATAATCCATGTCGTGTAAATCTTAGATCACATTTTGTCAGTTCTCTCTCACAAGCAGGTTACAAATTTGCATTATCTGTAATGGTCATATCATCGTAGTTGTAATTTCTGTAAAAAATATGTGTCCTAGTATAGTTAAACTGTATACAGTACAGTAATCACCCGTTTATCCGGACGTCCATTTTCCGTACAATCCATAACCCAGACTCTGTGATCTGGCTGTATTAAACCATTATACACTTGACCCTCAATTTCATGGACTATAAGGGGGGGAGACCAGTCCGTGGATGGCAAAAGTCCGGAAATAGCAAAAGTACTCATCTGGTTTACTCACCTGGTAGGGCCCCGCATACCATTCCCCGGACTATTACCATACTTTATCTGAATTCTCCAATATTGTACTGCAATTATTCTGATATTCTAGAGCATTCTGGAATGTAGGCTACCTATACCACAAAACTAACATACACAGTACATAAAATAATAACACTGACACAATAACAGAAATAATAACGGGTACAAGAGCGGTATTTTCCTAGCTACAACCCAAGGAATGGTTGTTTAGACAGTTGTTGACAAGAATTGCGGAAGGTATGATAGAAGAAGTTCAGAAAGCTGAGGAAAAAAGAGGAAAATGAACAAGGAATGGAACACCACAAGGTGAACCAGCCACACTCATCAGCTGACTGTTGTAAACACACAGTTAGTCTCAGTCAAGTCGCACGCGCGATTTTGGCAGGAACATGGCGTCCATCAGCTGAGCGTCCGTTACCCCCTATGTCGCTACTCTCCCGGTAGAGGTACTCTAGTCCAAACCACCTCAATGTATTTCTCCTAATTTTCTCAGTCACATCCACATCCACCTCACAACATTCTTTCACTTCTTCATTCATCAACGTGCCCATCCATGTCACTCCACGTGCTCCTCACTCGTAACTCATTTCCACTGCTTTCACTCTTGTTCCCTTCAAGCAAGGTCCACGCCTTGCTTCCATACGTCAGGGTAGGGCTCACAATACTATCATTCAGTGATTTCTTAACTTCCATACTCACCTCCCTATTTCTCATCACCACTTTCAATGAACCAACAACCTTACATTTATATATTTTATCCAGATAAAATGCTTCTGTTCGGGTGGAAATTATGGCCATGTGAACATTTTCACCCGCCTGGGCGGGAATAACGCGATGGTGTCGCGCTGTGTGGCGCAGTAGCTCACCTATCGTTTGCTAGAGACCCCCTCGGCGATTCCCAGTTCCCACACATTGTGTAGTGAGCTGCTAGGTCAGGTGCTGTTGGGAAGTGTGAGGTGTAGCCATCAGGTATATGAGCAGTGTGTTTGTCATATGATGTACCAATCTTGTTCTGTATTTCCATTGAAGAGGGCAATACTGTCACCAAAATTTTTGGAACTTTTGGTTTATCCCATATCTTTGACTCTATCCCATTGATGTTCACAAAATTGTGATTATCTTTCATTTCAAGGCCTTCCAAACCTTAATTATTTTCCAGCCGAGGCTTCCAAGGAGGGGACATCAAGAACTTCCCACTGCTAGAGTATCCAGACTTTATACAAGCACAGTTAGATGTAGAGGAACACTTCAACAAAACCTTTACCCTGACTCCAAACACTGCTGCTCCCTGGTCTCTTCCTCAACCACACACACTGTTCACAAGTCCTCTGTGGCAGGTTAGTGCAAGACCGTTATTACGGGTGGTCCTCATTGTATGTCAGGGATGTGCATCAGAATACCACAAATTTTTTCGCATATTGCTGTAAGTTAGGGGAGTTGGCAAATCATCCTTATAAGTAGCAGTGAAACTTTAGGTGGAGAGGTATATGAGAGAGGGGGGTGTGAGTTGAGAGCAGGGTAGTGAAATGGTGGGGGACAGAGCGACATGCAGGCGATTTGTTTGTGGGTACTCCGTACGGGATTGAGGCATCTGGCAATAGATAGATAGACTAACAACAAAAGGGAGTATTTTAAAAATGCGACAAGTAAGGAGGACTTCATGTTTTAAACCTGAGATTGCAAAAGGGAAGGAAAATCTCATTTCTTTTTTAATGCAACCAACTATATTCTGATACAATGGTATTGATCAATTATTATCTTGCCACCCTCATTCAGTTTAATTCAATATACTATGTCCTGGCAGGATGATGAACTCCAACAGATGAAGGCATCTCTCAATGCAACGAAGCACCGTCTAGGCGAGATGGATGTAACGGCTTGGCAGGCTCACACTAACAACACAAACCCTGCCCAGAAGATTTGCTATGCTGTCCGTAGACGAGCACAGCCAGAGATGGTTACACAGGTGATTTTTACCCCTGATTTCCCCCCCTCCCCCTCCTCAGACAATTTTGTTAAATTTGGAGAAACCATATGTTATGTTAGGGGTAGAAAGTTTTCATTAACCCCTTCATAACCTGATTTCTCTTCCTGAGCTGGATAAAATCATTCAGAGGTAGCAAGATGAAATTTTAAATACAGTAATCTCTCTACTTTCCAGAAGACCACTATCCGGTTACCTCACTGTTCGGACATCGTAAGCGATGGTCGAATCCCCAAAATCCCCCAAAATTGAAAAAAAAAAAAAAAAAAAAAATCAGATTTTTTTCGACCGCGTCAGTTTGAATTTCCTGCACACACCTACCGGCTTCCTTCCCGCACTCTCCCTCTCCTGTTAGCTTTCTCTCAACCCCTGTGAAGAGTGGACGGTTGCCAGATCGTTTGCGGTATTTTCGTTCTTGTTTAAACAATCATAATTCACATTGCTAAGGATTAAGTGTAGTTAAACACTGGATTACTGTACATACTTCAAGAGCAATTATGACCACTGTAAAAACCCTAGAGGTGGGGGTAATATTCGTTAACAACCATCATGGACATGTAAGTAACACTGTCAACTGCTAAATATTTTTCCATAATCACTTGTAAATCCTCATTCTCTGGTTATATTTTATTGACTTCATGCTTTGTGTCCCATATTTGAGTGCACAGGCTGTGAAAGAGGTGATTTTCTCAGTGATTACCATGTCTCTTACTTACATTCACTATCTAGTCAACTGGTGAACATTTTTGCCCAACACACCTCTAAATCATAATTTTTCTGGTTACATTTAATTTACTTCATGCTTTGTGTCCCATATTTGAGTGCACAAGCTGTGAAAGAGGCGATTTTCTCAGTGATTACCATGTCTCTTACATACATTCACTATCTAGTCAACTGGTGAACATTTTTGCCCTACTCACCTTTAAATCATAATTTTCTGGTAACATTTTATTTATTTGATGTTTTGTATCCCATATTTTACTGCATAAGATGTGAGAAATGATGATTTTCATAGTGATTGCCACATCTGATACTTACTTACACCTATGCCTTACATACCTCAAAATCATCATTTTTTAGTTAAAATTCGATTAATTCATGCTTTGTGTCCATTATTTATGTGAATGGGGTCTTAAATAAGTGCTTTGCATGTCCAGTAGGGAGGTAGGTAGGTAGGTGGTTTTCTGATTTAGGGTAGGTTAGGTTAGGATCAAGAATGACCGATGCTGTTGGTGAACAGTGAACACCTTTGCCATACCTAACTCTTTTTGTGGCAACAGTTTATTTCTTTGATGCTCTGTATCCCATATTTTAGTGCATAAGATGTGAGAAATGATTTTCATAGTGATTGCCATGTCAGATACTTACTTACACTAAGCTGCCAACTCGTGAACACCTATGCCTTACTTACCTCAAATTCATCATTTTTTAGTTAAAATTCAATTATTTCATGCTTTGTGCCCATGATTTATGTGAATGGGGTCTTAAAAAAGTGCTATGCATGTCCGGTAGGGATGTAGGTAGGTGGTTTTCTGATTTAGGTTAGGTTAGGTTGGTCGGTGCTGTTGGTGAACAGTGAACACCTTGCCATACCTAACTTTTTCTTGTAACAGTTTATTTCTTTGATGCTTTGTATCCCATATTTTAGTGCATAAGATGTGAGAAATGATGATTTTCATAGTGATTGCCACATCCAGTACTTACTTACACTAAGCTGCCATCTCGTGAACACCTATGCCTTACTTACCTCAAATTCATCATTTTTGGGTTAAAATTCAATTATTTCATGCTTTGTGTTCATTATTTAATGCATACTATGTGAGAAAGGGCGATTTTCATAGTGATTTCCATGTCTGATACTTACACTTGCTGGCAAGTTGCGAGCTCCTATGCCTTACTCAGCTCTAAATCATCATTTTTTGGTTAAAATTCAATTAATTCGTGCTTTGTGTGCATTATTTATGTGAAAGAGGACTTAAATAAGTGCTATGCATGTCCGGTAGGGAGGTAGGTAGGTGGTTTTCTGATTTAGGTTAGGTTAGGTTAGGGTCATGAATGACCATTGCTGGAGCTTCAGGGCCACTATCCGGACAAGACCAGTTTCCGGTCATGCCTTTGGCTCTATTACGTCGGATAGTGGGAAGATTACTGCAGTGATCTTTTGGTTATTGTGCATAACTGGATTGCACCTATTCTGTGCTAACAAAAACACAGAACCTGTAGGATTTATCCTAATTGGTATCAGGCACCCCTCATGTAAACCCAAATTTTCCCTTTTACAACAATGTAGTCCCACTAAATGTCATCCATCCATCCATCATCCAATCCTATGTTGCCCCATGAAGAGCGTAGGAGTCCGGGGCTAGGCAAGTTGGTCCTGACATTTAAGATGAGAGGGACCAGCCTCACTCATCCCTAAGTGGCATTATGTGAGCAATAAACCCCAACCACTCCTTGGATATAAACCTACACAGGCTCAATGCAATTGGAGCGCCTTAATTACCCACTAAACCACCAGGCACCATAATGATTGCCACCCAGCATTGGAAATTGGCTTGTCACTTAATGATGAGTCACCAGTAGGCAGAAGGAAGAGGAAAGAATGAAGGAAAGAAAGACAGAAGAGGGAGTGTAAAGTCACCCATAGGCAGAAGAAAGAGGAAAGAGTGAAGGAAAGAAAGACAAAAAGAAGGATGGAAGAGAGGAAAGGGCAGAGACCCAAGGCAGCACTACATCAAATGAGTGAATGGTAATATCAAAATCAGTAAAGAAAAAAAATCAAAACCCATCGGAAAACTGGGAGTAGGCCAACGATAAGCAGGGTAGGGTGGTACTGTATTTCTGCTTCCATCACTGTTCTCGGGTATCATATGTAGGGGTATCATAAACAGGGGTTTGCCTGTTTGACGTAGGCTTAATTTTTAATTTCGATGCTACAAGATCTGTGAGCAGAAATTCATTTTTTTTTTCATATTTTCTATTAATCTTCAGTAACATGTAAATAAATAAAATACACAGTTGTCACGGTCTTTCATGGACTTAAGGAGTTACCTGCTAAATTTGAATGTTGCTTGTAAATCTAATTTTGTTTAGCTTACATGAAAAAATACTGGCATTTAAAAAAATTATACTACTGTACTGTATTATGTTATGCTGCTTCGAAACATCACAATTTCTTTAGCCTTTCTACTTGTACTTTTATTTTAAAGAAGCTATAGATTTTTATTTTAAATAAGCAATAAAATGATAACTGTACTATGCTTTTATATAATGAAATGTTATTAAGACACATTAATACTCACAAGTAAGTAATGTCTTTGACACTGGGCAAATAACAGGAAACAAAGCACATACTATATGTGTATGCCTTCCAAAAAGTACACAACACTCAGTCATTAGACAAACAATAAACGCATAACATTTTAACTACTAAATCTAAACCATTTCTTGGTAATTAACAATTTTTGAAATGCATAATATATGTAAGCTTCTGGTCATCACCAAAATAATAAAACACAGCATTTATACTGTACTTGAAAGTACCGTACGTAAGATCTTGGTCGGCCGGCCATTAGCCATAAAATGAAACAGGATTTATACTTAAAAGGTACGTAACATTTTTATCATTAGCCAACTAGGGCCAGACCTGCGTAGAGGTAATGCACAGTGGAAAAAATACACCTGTTGTAATCCTTGAGATTGAATTTAACACATTAGTATTCAGAGACTATTCCTTATGTATACAGTATATCATAATTAAAACTGCTTTCCATTCAGTAAAGCATGAATGACTTATTCCTGTGTATGCCAGCCACATAAGTATGTAGTATAGTATACTATGCTGGCTTACATTACACACACAAAAATGTCATGCTTTACTTGATTTTAAAACAAAAATGTCATGCTTTACTTGATTTTAAAACAGTCTTCATTCAAGTAAAATATAATTTTGTTTGTTTTGTTTTTGAAGGCTCTAACATGCCTGCATATGTCGGCCTTGGTCACCTAATGGCAACCTTCCCTGCTGCTCGATCACTGGCAGCTTCCCTATTCAGTCCCCCATCCCTGATGTCACACTCAAGCTTAGCAATGAAGGTTCAGTGATTGAAGTGAGCAATGCTTTATGGCCACAGTGTCTTCTGTCAAGCTAAAATTCGCCTTAAGTTACATTCAAATCTGTGCATCATTTATACACACAAACACTTTCTAGTAGCTTAAACACGAAACTGCCAATGTCGTTCATCTCTTCATCTCAGTGTTACTGTCCCCTTATTACCCCCATTTACTGCCTTCTCATTTATTAGGGTATATGCAGTAAATTGCTTATTTTATATATTTGGCTGTGGCACAACTATGTTCTCTTTCCCTCCACTTGGTCATGTCAAGCTTCTGCTCCTGGGTCAAACTCTTACGCCGTCTTGCTGAGCCACGGTAGGGTGGCATGGTTAGGCTGGGTCAGGTGGCCAAAAAAAAGAGCAAAGTTAACACACAGCACGTGTGGAGGCAGAGAGCAGGCAGAGGGTTGACTGGAGTGACCCAGGAATGCTCAGTAAACTCTCACGACACCCTGCGCAGACATGTGACGTGTACGTCATGGGCAGATGCAACGCGCACTTTAACTAAATCTACCCGCATTTTGTCTGTTTTTTACCTTGTTTTGACCAGTTTTCTCGCATAATGACTAAATATTCCATAATTTTTGGCCTCACGCCACATTTTCACTATTGTAGCAGCGTAGTATGTTCTTTTAAGAAATGGGAAATTTCTCCACCTGCGTAATATTTGTCAAAATCGCGTTTTGACCATTTCTTGAACTATGTAAAAAAAAAAAGGCCTTGTTATGACTATTTTCGCGCTCTCTGATCGCACATTATGTGAGCAGTGACTGTATAATAAAAAAAAAAATAGAAGGTAAGGCAGTAGATGTTGGTGTCATTAGCACAAGAAGGTAAGGTTTTGATACTGCCTGCACTGTTGTGTGTTGTTGATACTGTGTTACAAAGGCAAGATGAAAGGGGAATTACAAGGCTTTGTGAATGAGTGTGGAAGTGTGTATAACAATGAAATTTGAATGTGAACGTAGTTAAGAAGAAAGTTCCAGTCATTTCGTAGAAAGGAAGTCAGAGAGTGCATAGTCAGGCTGGATGATCAGTGATGGAGAATGTAAATACTGTACTTCCAAATACTATCAGTCTTCGAGCAATACAGACAATATGGACTGGACAAGGACCGTGGTACTCAAACCCGCGTCACTCAGACAATATGTTTGCATGTGTAACGGTACAGTGTAGTCTGGCCACTTTCCAAAACTCTTACTTTTACCCCTTCCTACCACATTGCCCCCCATAAATTACCCCCTGCTTATACCCACCATCAGGTAAAACATTGAAAGACATACTGTATAACTGCATTCTAATTATGGACATGAATGGTTTTAGAATAGCATTAACAGAAAACAAAAGGGCAAATACAAACAATAGAGATGCAGAGATTCGAACTGTTTTCTTATAGACCTGCACTCTTAGGGAAAATAATTTTAGTATTAGATACATCTCAGATGATTACCATTTGATTTTTGGGGAAAAAAAAATATGGGAAAACATACAAAATATACCTACTTAGTGATATTACAGAAAGCCCCCTGAACACCCCAGACAGCATGGTTATTGCTGATTTCAATGACTGGACATGATGTCAGCACACCAAACAAACTCAAATGTATACAATTTAAAACCATAAATAGCAGTGGAAGCCTAACTGTAGTCACCGAAAGCTAACTGGGGGGCTTTGCTCCCCAGACCTCCCACTTGTTATAACCCACCTCACAGTGTGCAAACTGAAATGTGCATTACATAAAACTTGCACCATAACAGTATCGTGCCTAAGAGCGTTCATTAACCTGTCACGTCCCGACCGATTTCTCACCTCCGATACCTCCCAGTCCCAAGCAGTTTTGGATTTTGTTTTTTGTTTTTTTGGCTCAAACCTCCTCTTTTGGTGAGAAGCATCGAAAATTCATCGAGAAATCGCTCTCCTGAGCTTATAAATGTTGCTACAGGTGACAGTCAGCCTTAGCTTTTCATTCTTTCTTAGGGTACCTGCCTTCAAAGAAAATGAACTATGTGAGGGTTAACTAATTCAAGCCACTTTAAATTACATATTTATTTTTTTATTTGATACAAATTTATGTGTAGTACAAAACTATATTGGTTTTCACACAATAATATAGGTAATACAAGCATTGTTCAGTCACCAAACACATCCACATATGGCACCTTCCTTTACGACATTACCACCTCATCACTTCTGTTTGTTTCTTGCTCTAGCTTCTGTATTTCTTTGTCCTCCACCTCAGGAATCACTTTCACCGTCAATTTTGTCATTGGAGAGACCGTGGTGCGACATGTCTTTACTGGCCAGGTCACTGCTAACAGGTGAATTGCCGAGTGTGGGGGGATGGGGGGTCATGTGGGGCCAGACAGTATCCCCACTTGATAGCAGATAGAGGAAGGTCTGCCATACATGCCTACCAAAAATCACCCGTGAAACTTGAAAAATGTGCAAATGACTGACTTTGCAATTGCATAACGTACAGGTACGTCGATGGGTGTCACCGTGACAAAACGTTGCAACGTACCCATACGTCAACGGGACTCCTCGGCCTAATCATGGTGCATTCAGCAATTGTCACACGACCTTGCATAAAGCAAATCTTTATACAGTAGGCGCGGAAAGTGTTGACGCCATCTTAAAAAAAGAAAACATTCTTGTGGTTAGCAAGGAGAAACAAATAAATTAACACTCACCATTGAATTTAGTATTTACTGGCATTCCCCTTCACCTTTATTATCTTCTTAAGGCGTCTGGGGAGACTGATGGCGTAGTTTTGCAGAACAGACGGACTAAAACTGCTCCATAGCTGCTTGACTGTAGCCTCAAGAGTAGGCAAAGATGATGTGTCCATACTACGCAGCTGCCGCTTCATGTGCGCCCATAAATTCTCAATGGGATTGATATCTGGGCCGTTTCCAGGCCAATCTCGAATGAAGGGAACCTCACAGTCTGTTAGCCACTGTTTCACTGACTTTACAACATGTGCAGGGGCAGAATTTTGCATAAATACTCTTGCCTTGGTTTTATCAAAAGAGTCACTTAAAACATCACATAAGAGCTCCAAATAATTGTTCTGGTTCACTTTTTCATTTGCAGGTAGAATTACCAACCTACCAACACCATAATATGTAAAGCAGCCCCAAGCCATGAGTGAGGCTGGGTATTTAACAAACTTGGAAGTGTACTTAGGATCCAGGGGGTCACTGCCTGGTTTGCGGTACACTCGTGATGAAGGGGTACCAGTGACAGTAAATGTTGACTCATCACTCCAAAGCACAGTTTTCCATTGCTCCTCACTCCAGGCAAGATATTTCTTACAAAAATTTACTCTTTTTTCTTCTGAAGTGCAGTTAGCAGTGGTTTTTTACGAGCACAAAAACTCCTGTAGCCCAGATCGTCATGCAACAGCTGCTGCACACTTCTGACAGACACATCTGCCAGCAACTGTGGGTTCTTTTCTTTTAAATCCCGTGCTGTTAGCCTTGGATCCTTGCTAACTTGCCTTGAGATCAGCTGACGGGTCCTGAAGGTTGTCTTACGAGGTCTCCCAGGCTTGGGAAGTGGAGTGGGAGGAATGGCCTCCCCACTGTCCTTGAACTGCTTCACCAGTCTCTGCACTGTCCTCAGTCTAACACCATCTGATTTGCAATAAATGGGAGTTTGTGGCCAGCTTTGTATAAAGTAATCACTTCCACACGTTTGTCCTTGCTTTTTGGTTACTTTAGGCATGATGAGAATGTGGTAGGTAACCAAATAACTGTGTTATTTGAGTCAAAACATGCCCTCGTGGTGCATCACACACAGAGACAATCCTCCTCCTGTGGCTGCCCAAACATTACTGAGCCTGCTCCTGTGGTGCCAAATCTATCAAGCAGGGTTGCCAGCTCCCGTTGAAAAAGCGTCAGCTCATTTCGCATCACAGGGGAGGGTAGTATTGACCCTACTTCACTTAATGCGAAAAAGAATGACGTCGGCAAAAAAAGTCAATACTTTCCGTGCCTACTGTATACATCACAGAGGAGATATCCATTAAAATATGATACAGGTTAGCAAAATACTGTAGCGTTTGGTGATTATATCAGAACGGTTCTTATTCGGTAAAGTCTGAGGTACATGCAGTGTGAAAAACAATAGTGGAGCCTCCAATTTATGAACATTTTTAGAAACCAACATTGTAAAACACCCCACTGCATATGCTAATCTATAAAGAAGTAATAAAGGATCCTATCAACACTTCAATAGGAAAATTGGAAATACAGTACCGGATCACTATCATACATAATAAATAGCATGAGTTAGGCTTGGTACTTGCATGTTGTTGATGCGTGGCTCCTCGGCACTCTCCCTCCGCACCCCACCCCCAACATTGTTGTCATTGATGAGATGTTGCTGCTCCTGCAGCTCCTTCTTCAGCATCGAAGTCAAATCCTTCAGTATCCTGGGCTAGAGCAACAAAGCTGACCTCGTCTTTGGCGGTGGCTGTACTCTGATGTAAGCCAGCCAGTTTTGGCGAGTCTGGTGGGTGACGTCACTGCGCGCGACCTTCAAATTGCATTACCCAGCCAGTTGACACTTCCCATGTAAGCTTGAAATTTTCCCCCTGTTGATTATGACCTGTCGCATTATGCTGACTGTGTAAGTACAAAACTATGTTACTCAACTTTGTGTTACTCAAGGATTGACTGTACAGTATTTAGATAGCATGTTGAGTAAGAATGTATTCATAGAGGATGAAGAGCATGAGAACAGCAAGGAAGAAAGATTGCTGCTCCACTGAAAGTATTGGTAAAGAGTAGGTGCTCGTGTAAGTAAAAAAAAGTCACTATATGATATTATTGTGGTCCCTACACTGTTGCATGAATGTGAAACATGGACCTTTTTAGATGGAGAAAAATCATGAGTAAGAGCAGTGGAAACGTATAATCTTAGAGGAGCATGGGGAGTTAGGTGCAGAGATAGCAGACAGGTGTGAAAGTAAAAAAACACCATAGTGGTGATGTGAATGTGTTAGCAAGCATTTAGAGAAATACATTAGATGGTTTGGCCATGTGGAGAGGATGTAGAATGAGAGAATGACAAGAAGAATGTATGTGAATGAGGTGGAGGGGATGAGTGGGAGGGGGAGACTGAGAATGAATGGAGGGATGGGTTGGAGGGATTAAGGCATCTGCCGATAGCTAGATATGTAGATCTACAAGGAATAGTACGTTTTCTGAACATAATCTTGTTATTCATTAAATCATGATTGATATATCTGATCTAGCCATTCTTCCCATTTGGGAACATGTCATGTCTAGCATACTGAAATGCATTTTTACTTTTGGGGGACAAGTATAACTTTATTACACTACTTCACATTGCGCTAGAAAGAAAAGCACTTGCCTTAAGTTTAAGCATAGCTGGCCCATAATCTATTAATGGGTGAAGAACTCTGAATGGCTGCCCATCCCAAATGCTTCATTGTTAATGTGCTTTTTCATCTCTTGCTTCTGCACATTTTCCATCCTAAACAACAATTTTAGAATATAAATTGTGTTTTCTTTTTAATATTAATGTAAACGTAAATGCTTATATGTTACTTATGCTTTCAGGCTTGGTTGAAGTTCTATGAAATTGTAAATGCTTATTCCATTGTGGTGGGAGTGGAAGACAAGGATGAAACTATGGATAAGGGCAGTATGCACAGACCATCTCACCGAGACTCATGTCCAGGGGAAGGAGACATCCCCTTCAACTCTCTTCATCTGTGTGAGGCCCCTGGTGCATTTATAACTGCACTTAACCATTACTTGGCCCTCAATGCACCCAGCGTTAAAGTGAGTATCTATCTATCTGTCTATTGCCAGACGCCTCAATCCCGCACGGGGTGGCCACAAACAAATCGCCTCCATGTCACTCTGTCCCCTGCCATTTCACTACCACGCTCCCAACTCACAC
>JAGKTI010010841.1:0-27676 GCA_018397915.1 Birgus latro
TCTCGCCATCTCCCCTCCTTGTGACTTCCTACCACTCGCACGTCACTGCAGCGTTGGATCACTTTTTTTTTATATATATATTACTGACATTTGAAAGATCATTACTCTTGTGAAATGAATGCTTTTGTCTCTCTCGATTTATTGAAGCCGCATAGAATCTGCCAGACAATAAACTTTTGTCCCCTTTACTGTCTAACCCTTTTCTGTAAATGTTACCGGGTATTCTCAGTCCTTCACATATACAACTCTTCAGCTAAAGAACTGTCGTCATTCTGTCTTTCCCTCTGCCTTTTACCTCCAGATATTTAAGCTCAATGTGGCCACTGTTCCGACATCTCGAATTAAACTTGGCGATTATTTTGTCAGTTTTTCCTAGGAAGAACAACACATCAATATACATTGAGTCATTGTCTCGTACTTTATTTTACATTAATTTTTGTTTTTTTTTCAAATGAGGAAGGGCATCATGCTGGTAAGATTTAAGGAATGCTGTATCATAATATTTTCCTCAAAACGTTTCTCAGAAGGGGATTATGGTAACAATGAAACATGAGAAAAAGAGAAAAAAAAATCAGTTAGGGATATCGTTTCTTTCTGTATTTTAATGTTTTATTTACTTGTAGATGACAGATCAGGTGGAGATCCGTAAATCGTTCATGTCAACAGTGTTACGTGGTGTTCTTCCACAACGACTTGAGAGGTGAGATTCCAAGCTAAGGCTATCCTTTGCACGACGATATTCACTGTTACTGTCGCTCATCCAGTTTAATTGCAGGTAGTTTTATACAGCAAATAAAAGCTGTAAACTGTGAAAACATACACAACCATGTCTAATATGCAATTGCCTGATGCCTTTTTAAACATAAAGTGATGAAAGTAATTTATGCTTATATTGTTGTTTTAGTTGTTAAAATGGAGTAACTACATAATGAAACTGTCAGTTCACCAATGTCTAGAGCATTTTTCTACTGACTGCCTACAAATGTGGAACTGTATTCTGTACATATATCACCTTTTGCTTGCTCACAATAATGACACATCTTTTGGTTTACTTATGTTATCAAGCAACATTAGTAAGCGGAAGTGTCCATCCCATAGTGAAGAGGTCAGAAACGGGCTCAGTTTGTAGACACAATATAGACACCAGTATATATCTCATAAACACAATGTACAGGATGTGGTGGCTGCTGGAGACATACACAGCTTCTCACTAGGAATGTCATTTAACATAATGTCCATCCACAATCTTGTCCCAGACCATCAAGAATCCTTAACCCTTTGAGATCTTTGGCCCTCCGCCGATTGTGTCTGTGCCATACATAGAGTGCATTGTCTCAATCTATCTGTCTATTGCCAGTCGCCTTAATCCCGTAAGGTGTGACAACAAACAAATCGCCTCCTGCTCTGTCCCCCGCCATTTCACTGCCCTGCTCCCAGCCCACACCTCCCTCTCTCATATACTTCTCCATCCCTCCATCTCATTCTTGGTCTTCCCCTCCCTCTCCCCCCCTCCACCTCACTCATATACACTCTCCTCGTCAGTCTCTCACTCTCCATCATCTCCACTTGGCCAAACCACCTTAATGTGTTTCTCCTAATACTTCCTATCACATCCACATCCACACCATAACACTCCTTCACTTCCTCATTTGTCAGTCTGTCTCTCCATGTGACTCCACATGCTCCTCTCAAATAACTCATTTCCACTGCTCTCACTGTTGACTTCTGTCCCTCCAGCATGGCCCAAGCTTCACTTCCATAAGTTAGAATTGGTATCACAATACTGTCATGTAGCAGCTTTTTCACTTCTATGCTCACTTCTCTGTTTCTTATCACTGCTTTCAAGGAACCAGCAACCTTTCTTCCCTGCCCCATCCTTTCAAGCACTTCACCCTCTAAACTTCCGTACTTACTCATCACACTACCCAAGTACTTAATTGAACTCACATTCTCCATATCCTCCCATTCAATCTCGCTGTACATTCACCGACTTCACTTCTCTCGAAGGCCACCACTTTACTCTTCCCCACATTCTCCTTTAGATTCCATTTCTTACACACTCTCTCAAATTCATCTACCAAGCCTTGCAGCTCCCCTTCGTCTTAACAACACAGTATCATCTGCAAACAACAGTACAGGGAGTTTCCAAACACTGTCCTCTCTCACTAGGGCTGCTCCAACATTCACTGCCCTACCTTGTATCTCTTTTATAACCCCATCCATATACAGATTGAACAACCATGGAGACATGACACATCCTTGTTTTAATCCAACCCTCAAATGTAAAAATTCACTCAGTTCACCATCCACACACACTGCAGCCTTAGCACCCTCATATATACTCTTCATGGCCTTCTGCAACTTCCCATCTACTCCATATATTCTTAAAACTTTCCACAATCCTGGTCTATCCACCCTGTCATATGCTTTCTCCAAATCCATGAAGGCTGCATACAACTTCTTTCCCTTCTCTAGAAACTTTTCGACTAAAGATCTAAGAATCAATATCTGATCTACACAACCTCTCTTCCTAAAACCTCCCTGTTCTTCTCCCACTAATTCCTCTGTTATTTCCCTAACTCTATCAATAAGTATCTTACCATATACTTTTTCTGTTACACTAAGAAGGCAGATGCCCCTATGATTACCACATACTTTTTTTTCCCCTTTCCTTTGTACAGGGGAATAATTATACCTGACTTCCAATCCTCTGGGACTCTACCTTCCACCCATGCCAAACTGCACGCCTTCCATATCCATACTTTTACTATCTCTCTCCCATACTTCAACATTTCACCACACACTCCATCCATTTATTTTTTTTAATGCAAGGAAGAAGGAACCAAAGGCCATGGGCCCGCAAACCGTTCCTTCCAAGAATAAACAAAAACAACACAAATGAGGGCCAAATTCAAGATCCGTTCATTTCGAGATGCCTGGACACACTACGTTTGAAAGACGAGATTATAGGAAGTAGGAAATACAGACAGAGGAAGACAGTTCCAGAGTTGATCAGTTTCATAAATGAAGGACTGGGAGTAACGGTTAACTCTTGCAATAGAGAGTTGGACAGAAAAGGGATGAGAGGTTGTCGCTAGACGGGTACTACGTGCCCGTCATTGAGGTGGAGGGTGCAAGCAGACAGTTCAGCGGAACAGTGGCCACTGAAGTAATGATAGAAAAGAGATAAAGATGCAACAGTGCAGCGAAGAGACAGGTTGAAGGAAGCCAGTAAGAGGAGGAGGGTTATGAGACGAAAAGCCTTTGACTCCACTCCATTGAGAAGGACTGTATGTGGGGATCCTCCCCCCACATGAGAGTTGTACTCCAAACATGGGGCATTCCCCATTTTAACTTTCTTCATTGCTTCCACCACTTCCATCCTGGTGATTTCTGCCTCTCTTCTCACAACCCTCCTTCTCCCATCCATTCCCTAGCCACTTATACTTGCATTACTTTCATTCTCTATGTTCAACAGTTCATTAAAGTGTTTTCTCCATCTGTTTACCTTTTCTCCCTTCTCCACTAGTAATCTGCCATTTTTATCTTTCACACCCCCACTGACTTCTTTGGCACCCTGTCTAACTCTCTTTACCTCCTTCCAGAACATTTTCTTACATTCCCTCCACATCGCACTCAAATTCCTTCCAAATTCCTCATCTACTCTCTTCTTACTCTCTCTTACTTATCTTTTCACCTATCTCCTCATCTCTACATACAGCTCTCTCTTCCGTCTCTCAAACTCTTCGACGCCCATGTTCCTCATCCACTCACTACATGCTTTCTTCTTTTGTGCCACAGCTTCCCTCACCTCTTTAGTCCACCATGCTGTTCCCTGAACCCCCTTTCGTCTTCTCTTCACCCCACACACCACCTCACATGCTGCACAGATTTCTTCTGTGAATACCTTGCACACACTTTCCACGTCCTCCATCTGCTCCAGTCAATATTTATCCAATCGCTCCTCCACTTCCCTTTTATATTCTGCTTTTTATTTCCATCCTCTTGTTATTTTTCTACCCTCTTGTAAGAACTACATCTTCCTGTCCTTCCCTTCTTCTCTTTCTCCATTTTGTTTGGACTTTAATTCTGACCACCACCAAGTGGTGGTCCGAAAGTCCACTCCCCCAGCCTCTATATACTCTTGCATCCATTACGCACCTTCTTATTCTTTCTTCCACACGCACATAATTAATCATTGCCTTTCATTCATTCAGTTCACCATCCACTCTTCTCAACACTTGCCACGTATACCTATGGATCATTTTGTGCCTAAAGAAGGAGTTAGTTATCATCAACCCCCTCCCAGCACAAATGTCCACTAAAGCACTGCCATTCTCATCCATCTCTATAGATACACCCAACTCACCAACCACTTCATCCACTTTCACATTCCCTACTTTTCCATTCACATCTCCAATCAAAAACACTCTTATTCCTTCCAGACTTTTCCAAGCATGCTTCCACGTTTGTCCAAAATTCTTCTCTCACTCTGCTCGATCTTGCGTTGGCGCATACACGCACACAAGTGCCCACATGTGTAGTCCAATTTTCACTCTTACCCACACAATCCTTGAGTCAACAGATCCATACTTTCTTATATTCTCCTTCCATCTGTCACTCACAACAATACACACTCTTTCTTTTCCCTCTCATTCTCACCTACTCCTGCACATACAGTATACCCCATCCATACTGCCATTCTTTCACACTTTCGCCTCTCGATTTAGTTTCTGTTAATCCACATACATCCACTTTCGCACCCTCAAGCACCTGTGCAATCTCTCTTTCACCTCATCATTTATACCCCTTACATTCCAAGTCGCAGTCCTTACCAAGTCCTTTGTACGGTCCAAAGTCGTCATCTTTTGGTCAGTCGTGGTCCGAGGCTTCTTGTTCGTATTTTTAGTTAGTTGTTTTACAGGATGGGGCACTAACCCACCACCAACCCTTTTTGTCGCCTCATACGACAAGCAGGGTTACTGGTGTCACGCACCGATATTTGCACTTAATCGGCCACTGTACACTAATCTTTTATGGTAGGCTAATATAATGTGGTACAGATTTTAATCTGAATATTTGCTCTTTATCGTAGTATGGTTCCAAAGGTAAATATTATAGCTGAAAGGCCAATAGAACGAGTAGAAGTTAGCCGAAAAGGAAAAATTGGGCACCCTTCTGAAGAAAATATTTGTAAAAAAAAAAAAACAGTATTAGTTACGTGAAATTTAATAGCACCATGTGAATCTACAGTGAATTCCCTTTCTTTTGATATTTAGGCTATGGCACCATGTCAGTATACAGTGAATTCCCTTTCTTTTTATATTTAGGCTATGACAGTTTATGTTAGTTTTCACTGAGAAAAGAGAAAGCTCTCGCTGTCACGCTGGCAAATATCCATGATGGTAATACCAATATTATTCATGGCAAAAACCTATTCATTATGCATATCTATCTCATGTACTCGTCACTGTAAAAAAGAATAACCAGGATAGTGTATGTGGAACTAGGGCAGACAGGGGATGTTGTTTCGTATGGCTCGAATTTGAAGTCATTAGAATCTCAAAGTTGGATTTATGATGACTCAAAAACGCGTCGTCAGAATCTCAAAGGGTTAACATATGGTGAATCCCTAGACGACCAAGAATTTCATGACTTATTCAAACACATGGAGTAACCAGCCCTAGTCGGTTAGTCCACGTGAACAGTAAATCTACCAGACACTACATCACACCACACCTCCTCTCCAAGCTGTACATAATGTCAGAGAGGTCCCCTTCAGATGAGAAAAAGGGCAGGAAGAGGGTAAAAAGAAGGCCCAACATGAGGGTCATCTATGACACTTTGGCCGTCACGCTAAGTTACGCTGTAAATCACTATTTGATATAACTGTACAATAAAACTCCGTAACCCAAGAGTGCTGTAACTCACCTCGTTGATACACAAAAAGGGGGGAGGTGAAAGATAGAGACAGATCTACCTATTCACTCTAGCCGAGATCCCACTATTTAATTTGCATTGATAGTTTGAGACATACTGCATCTCACGACTTTATTCTGGCTGTGCATGACGATCCACAATCGACTTCCCTATCTCCCTACAAGTACGATAAACTATGCTATCGAGATTGGTGACAGCGGTGGGCAACGATAACTACGCCATCAAGATTGGCGGCAGTGGTGAACTACGATAATCCACGCTATCGAGATTGGTGGCAGCAGTGGGATAACAGTTAACTATGATAAACTGCACTGTCGAAATTGGTGACAGCGGTGAACAACTCTCCTGATCTGCTACAACGGTAAACTACGAGATCTACCTCACTAGGTTCACTGAGAGTGGTGGTGAGCTGCAAAACAAGCTGATTAACGTCTCAGTCAGGGCAATCTATGACTCCTGTACAAGCAACAATCAGCAATCAAACAAACAAGATTCTCTCCTAACCACCTCAACCACAACTCGATTTATGAGAAACATTAAAAGCGATAAACTATGTCTATCGATAACTCTACAAGCCTACAAGTTAATCTCAACAAGTAAGCAAATTCAAACACTACAAGTTAAGAAGAGGTGAGAAACGACAAGCAATAACAAAAGTGAGAAAGGAGGAAGTGCATTTGTACTGTGCCAATAGTGTTGACCCAGCATGGTGATGTATCAGCACATCTGACCTCCATTCCTCCTACCTCTTTGAATTTCCACCATTTCCCTCCATCACTATCTCCACCTTCTCCAACACTACCACCACCTTCTCCAACATTACCACCACCACCAACTTCTCCACCACAACTACCAGAGTAAGGCAGTGGCTCAACAGTGTCATTGTTTGCTGAGATCATAACATGCCAGTCAGTCCAAGTGTCTGACAATGCCAGCCTGCCATCCAGCACCTGCCTGTCTGCCTACCACCGTAATGACGACACTGAGTGCTGACACAGACATACCAGGACCCTGACCTACCTCAGTCAAACCCTACCAACACTCTTCATCCAACATCACTATTATCAGCAGCAGCACCCTAGCCAGTATTCCCTCCACATATAATATCAGTGAGTCGCACATTTACTCTGTTAGTTTAATAGCACTACTTCATTTACAGACAACCTTACATATACAGAGTGGTAGACAATATCCTTACATCAACATATAATACACACATATGAAAATCTAGTGCAGGCAGAGAATCAGAATATAAGTACACATGTATCCTTCATAGTACAGTGACAAGGAACATCAAGTGAAAATGCCTGACACAAATGGAGCCAGCAACAGTGGGCTACACTCAACCACGCACATTAGTACTAGCAACTTATACCTAAAGATAAATTAAAAAAAAAGAGCAAACATATCAAGCTGACTTCACAACCTTTGAAGAACTATAGTATCAAGTGATGTGTGGTATAAACGAAACGAAATGAATAATGTACATACTGTAAATATTGTATATATCATGATATATAAAATAACAAAATATGGGGTTACATATAATATCATCTCAGTAAAAATTGTGCAACATAACTAAGCCAATACATCTATGGTGTCTCACATAACTAGGCCAATACACCTATGTTGCCTCAAATAAACTATGGAACCTAACTAAGCTAATACACCTGTGGTGTCTCAAATAAACAAGTATATCAAATATGATTAATTCATGATATGGTTGTATTGCTATTATTGTATTAGTTATATACATATGTATCAGTTATATAGCTACAATGACCACACTTGTGATTCCTGCAATTATGAAACAGTTGCATTAACAAGATGTAACTACAGTTTTATGACCAACACAATTATGTAACAGCTCCACTAACAAGATGCAACTACAGTTTTATGGCAACAGGTGCATTAACACAATGTTGTTACAGTCACACTTGTGTAACAGTTGCATTAAAATGAGGTAACTACAATAGCATCAACATGATGTAACTGCAATTACACAATATTCATATATTTATGTAACTTTAACAATATTATGTATTTCACTTAAGTAAGTTACAAGTTGATTGTAATGTATATATATATATGCATTAATACGTTATGACAATATTTACTGTCGTTCTTAGGAGAATGGCAGTGACTGAGCGATATAGACATTATATAGGCACTAGCACAGGGATGCACAACCGGCGGCCCGCGGGCCGCATGTGGCCCTCAAGCAACCCTCTGGCGGCCCTTAGTAGGTAATAAAAGGTAAAAAATAATAAAAGATAATAAACTGATAAATAGCAGTTCAGATAATAATTCAAAATGTGCCGTGGACCCAGAACTGCAACCCTTTTTCTGTATCACCTGAAGACGTGGAAGTAGAAGCCCAGTTAGAACTGATTGACCTCCAGAACAGCGATATTCTTCATACAAAGTTTAAGGAAGGGGACTTACTCAGTTTCTATAATTGTTTGCCCAAAGATCAATATCCTTATTTGAGAAACAAGGCTGCTATTTATGCAAGCTTATTTGGCTCTACCTATATATGTGAACAAACATTTAGTCTGCTAAGTCGAAACAAGTCAGACATTCGAAGCAGGCTGAGTGATGAAAGTTTGCACTCTGTTTTGCGACTGGCAACAACAAAGTTTCAACCCAACATAAAGAAGCTTGTCTATGAATCACAGTGTCAAAAATCGCATTAAGAAGACTGTGTCATGCATGCCAGGTAAGGATTAATCATAGTTTTGTAACGTAATGGATTAAGTACTATATTTTTACCATTAAGCACCTAAAATTTCTTCATTTTTGTTTAAAATAAATCTTGCGCCCCTCAGTGAGTTTTAAGTTTGATCATGTGGCCCGAGGAGCCCAAAAGGTTGTGCATTCCTGCCCCAGTATATATATCATAAACACAATGTACAGGATATAGTGTCTGCTGGAGACATACACAGCTTCTCACTAGGAATGTCAGCTCACTTGATGTCTACCCACAATCTTGTCCCAGACAGTCAAGAATCCTTAACATATAATGTATCTCCAGACGACCAAGAATTTCATGACATATTCAAACAAGTGGAGTATCCAGCTCTAGTCGGTTAGTCTACGTGACCAGGAAATCTACATCACACCACACTTCCTCTCCAAGCAGTATATGATGTCGGAGAGATTCCCTTCAGATGAGAAAAAGGGGAGAAAGGGGAGAAAGGAGCTAGAGAGAAGGCCCGACACAAGGGTCAGCTAAGATACTTTGGCTGTTACGCTAATTTATGCTGTAAATCACCTCGACATAACTACAATAAAACTCCGTAACCCAAGAGTGCTGTAACTTACCTTGTTGATACACAAAAAGGGAGGAGGTCAAAGACAGAGAGAGAGAGACCTACATATTCACTCCAGTCGACATCCCACTATTTAATTTGCAGCGACAGTTTAAGCCATAGTATGTCTCACGACATTATTCTGGCTGTGCTTGACGATCTACAATCGACTTCCCTATCTCCCCACAAATACCTACGACCACGCTATCGAGAAGTTAACACTACTGCTAAAATAAATCACTTTAAAACAGAGAAAAAATAATGTATCAGTAGCAGCATGTAATTGTCTGACAGTGTTTGCAAGAAAGATTGTATATTCATCTACGATAGAAATATATTAACTGCGTATAATTCTTGGTTATCTTCATCTTCCCAACGCAGCAACCAGGACTGGGGATGATAAATAGATGGGAAGATGATGATGGAGTTGTAAATGATACAGCCTCATGTCGCCTGACTATGTTCGATGGGAGAAGAAATGCTCTGGAGGGATGCATGGAGTTACAGGATGATGATGAAGCTGCAAATGTAAACAATCATTAATATTGTGACAGTGTTTCCAGACAGGACTTCACTTTGAGCTGTAATATCAACATCATCATCACCATCATCATCATCATCATCACCAACATCATCATTATTATCAATATTACCAATATTGGGGAACAAAATCTTTTTGACGGGTGAATAGAATAGATGACTATAATATCTACAAATGTAGCCTCTTTAATTCTAACCATGTTTCCAGATGGGATTATACTTTTAGCTCTGAACAGTCTGTGGCTAAATTCGTCATGGCCACGCCCATCATAACACCTAGTTGGCTGAGCTTCTACTACCCTTTGAGTGGCCAAGTGTGGATCGGTGTTTTGGCTTGTACGCTGACTGTCTGCTTCACACTCGTCAAGGTAAACATGCAAGTGGTCAGGCACAGGTGCATCCAGTATTAGTACTAACAGCCAGCAAACACGGTTCCGTATTTATTAATTCATTTCAGTATTATTGTTATTATTATTACCAGCCACGATAGCGATGCTTGTGCTGTTTTCAGTTTTTCTGTCTTTTTGTGTGTCAGTCTATGTCAGCTAGCACCTTAACTTCGCAACTGCTCAAGATATCACAAAATATTACAGGTATGTAGTAGGAATGAAAATCTCGGACGAGTTCGAAACTGGTGAAAGTAGGTCAAGGTCAAGGTCATATTCCGAGCTGCGCTAGATATGTATCGGCTCGTTTCTGGTGTGATTCCTCCCGGGGGGGGGGAGGCTCTAGTTATTATTATTATTTTTTTTTATCATAATCATCACCAGCAGCAGCAGCAGCAGCAGCATTATAAATTTCGATGCGGGATATTCTCTAGCAGCAGCCCAGGGCGGTCTTCCACTGTCCCACAAGTAAAAATTTTTTAACATGGCAGGTGCTTCAGCTTAGCTCCTTAAAGATTTTTACACAAATGTGTTTTAGCGATGCACAATATGGTCCTTCACTAAAGCGAACTCCAGTATGGTACCACATCTATCTATTGCTATTGTTCTTTATTGCTTTAAACACACCGAGGACAATGATGCATTTATCCCTCTCATGGTCACGGCTTCTTGTTTGTCTCATGTATATAGCATGAGCCAGCAGTATATGATTTTTATTCAGGTGAGTGATGCAGTGGAGAGAAGTCTTTACTCTGTTACCATTACCCCCTCTTGGTCAGGTAAACATTAATATTTTTTTCATTTAAAGCCAGACGATAGGTTCAAGCTGAGTGTTTAACATGAGAATCACAGCTGAAAATCCTAGAGAGGGATAAAAAATATTTAGATGATGGTAAAATATTCGTTTAATTTTGCAGCTATAAGTACAATGACTGCCCTTGGATGATGTCACGTTCATGCAATAAGACATCAGTGAATATATATTGCTGTTTCATTTCAAAAGTTTCCTAAACATTTTGCTGAAATACATATTTATGATACAGATGAGTAGAGGGAGGGTTTGGATTGTTACCTCTCATGCCCACCACCTTCTACAACCGTCACTGTCATGTAAGTAGTAGGGTACTTCAAACTTGCTGGATTCTTGAAACCACAGCATGGCATTGTTAGTAAATTCTGCATTCATACAGTTTTATTCCGGTCTGTCTTTTTTTAGGGTACTAAGAACTTCAGTCATTCCTAATAAATTACCTTCACTGCAAGCAGTATGTGACTATTCCAGGGTGTGATTGTTTCAGAGTGTGCAGTATCTACCCCAAAAATTACATAGGAAACTCAGAAAAAGAAAAATAACTTAGGAAAGTGTACATATAAAACAGCTCCGAAAATAAATGGTACGAATGACCTCATAAGGCTAATGCAGTTTCCTGATTGTAGGCTATACTATCTGATACGCAGAGGTGCACTTTTTTCATGACTGGAATTGTTTAAACCATTCCACGGAGGAAACATCACTACTTGCCACTATGACACAATAAAAAAACAGTTACACACTCATATCACTGTACACTTATAGATGTGTCTATGTGTATTATTCAGATCACGAGGAGAAAAGTGTGGCAAACGCGGCATGGAGTACTGAGTACTGGGTCAGTGGTAATGGAGTCTGTGGGAACCCTGTTGGGTCAAGGACTGTACGGCCGCTTATCAACAAGCCAGTCCAACCACATCCTGGTCAGCACTTGGTTGTTCTTCGGTGTGGTTGTGGGCACAGCATATCGCGGCAGCCTCATTGCCTCCCTCACCCTTCCCAGGCTGCCTCCCAGACCCGAGACAATTGAAGAGCTGGTCAAAGCAGTTGACAGGTGAGACAAAAGTTTGGACGCAAACATGTTGAAGGAAACTAAATTTTAGTTAATGCTGGGTCTTTTTTACATTTATCTCTGCTCTGTCATTGTGTCCAAATTCTTAAATTTTCTCATTAGTTCTTTGTTTTTTCCAGTTACCAACACATCACACTGTGAGTTTGTTCTTCCCCAGCAGCTAGTGTTTTATTCATATGCTACGATACATTATTACAGACCTGTCTGTTCACATGCAGGACAACTTTGGAGAAATCTACAAATGGTGTTCTCAAGCACCACATAATACATCATCAACATAGACCATGCGTGAAATATTCCATTCTTCGATATATACATTAATTTATTTTTTTTTAACTTTTGTACTGACAACTCTCGTAACTTTATTCACTCCCACTTGCATTATTCGTCAGAGACATCACTGCCATACAGCCCTTCACTTATGCTCTCTCCCCTGTCTGTCTTAACCCGTCACATCCCGACCGATTTTCCATCTCTACCCCCCCCCCCCCCAATCCCGACCAATTTCGGAAATATTTTTTCTGGCTCAAATCTCCGCTTTTGGTGAGAAACATCGAAAATTCATCGAGAAATTACCCTCCCGAGCTTGTAAATGTTGCTACAGGTGACAGTCACCCTTACTTTCCATTCTCTCTGAGGGTACCTGGCTTCAGAGAAAACGAACTATGGGTTAACTAATTCAAGGCACTTTAAATTATGTATTTATTTATTTATTTCGTATGATTTTTTATGAAGTACAAGAGTATATTGGTTTTCACACAATAATATAGGCGATATAAGCGTTGTTCAGTCACCAAACACGTCAGCATATGGCACCTTCCTTTACGGCATTACCACCTCATCACTTCTTTTTGTTTCTTCCTCTAGCTTATTTATTCCTTTGCTCTTCACCTCAGGAATCACTTTCACCTTGAATTTCGTCATTGGAGAGACTGTGGCGCGACATGTCTTTACTGTCCAGGTCACTGCTAACAGGTGAATTGCCGAGAAAATGGCGTTTGGGGGGAGGGGGGAAGGGGGTCAGGTGGGGCCAGGCAGTATCCCCACTTGACAGTGGGTAGAGGAAGGTCTCCCACATATGCCTACCAAAATCACCCATGAAACTTGAAAAGTGTGCAAGTGACTGACCTTGGAATTGCATAACGCATGGGTACGTTGTCGGGTGTCACCATGACAAACGTTATGATGTACATATAAGTTGTCTAGACGCCTCGGGTCAATACATGAACCAGAGCTGCACATCCTTCACTCCTCTTGAAATAATCTTGCTCATTGTTTATCAGATATTGAGACAGCTGTGTATTTTTATCATTATTATTCCGCATACTACAGTATAATAAATACAAGGAATGTGCAGTAATTAGGTGGTATAGAGAAATGCCAACAAAAAAACAAACGAGTTGTTTCATTTTAACTTGACCCAGATTTTTGTCCATTTGTAGCTTATTCCACCCAACTCAGTGGCAGGAGACATTACTAAGTCTCGATTACTTTCCTTAACACCTCATCGTGACTAGCCTCCCATGTTGGTTTTAACCCGCCGAGTCCCATCGACGTACGATGCACGTCGCTGCTTTTTTCCGCGGACGAACCCAACAACGTGCATCATACGTCACGCAATTGCAAGGCCCTTTGTGTGCACATTTTTCAACATTCGCAGGTGATTTTTGGTAGGCTTATGTGGGAGACCTTCCTCTACCTGGTGTCAAGCGGGGATAGTGCCTGGCCCCTCCTAACCCCCCCTTCCCCCCTTCCCCCCACACTGGGCAATTCACCTGTTAGTAGTAACCTAGCCAGTAAAGGTCTGTTGCCCCACGGTCTCTCTAATGACGAAATGAACGGTGAAAGTGATTCCTGAGGTGGAGGACAAAGAAACAAAGCTAGAGGTAGAAACAAACAGAAGTGATGAGGTGGTAATGTCGTAAAGGAAGGTGCCATACATTGGGGTTTTGTGTAAGTGAACAATGCTTATAAACGCCTATATTATTGTGTGAAAACCATTATAGACTTTTACTACACATAAATTCGTACCAAATAAATGAAATAAATACGTAATTTAAAGTGGCTTGAATTAGTCAACCCTTCCATAGTTCGTTTTCTTAGCCAGGTATATACCCTGAAAAAGAAGGAAAACATAAGGTTGAGTGACATCTGTATCAACATTTTTTTACCTCAGGATTGCGATTTCACTATGAATTTTCGATGTTTCTCACCAAAAGCGAAGGTTTCAGCCAAAAAACAAAAAGTCGAAAATCGATCGGGATCTGGGGTAGGCTGGGTAAAAAACTGGTCGGGACTCGGCGGGTTAATTTATTGTTACAACTCAACATTCCAGATGCAATGATGGCAATATTAGGCCAAGTCAGAGTACACAAAAATTCTACTATTTGTATCATGATGTTAAATTTTAGTGTTGTGTTATTTTACGGGCCCCAGATGTAACACTTTTTAATTGTTTTTTTTTTTTGTTGTACATTTTTTCAGAGCGACGATCGAATCGTTTGGAGCTTCATTGAAGGTATTCTTTTTAAACTCCGAATCAAGTGCCTATAGAGAATTTGGGAAGATAATGGTCGTGGGAGTAGATCTTATGGACGGACTCAACGCAGCTCTGAAGATGAAGTGAGTTGGTTTAACTTACACTGATACCTGTATAACTCGTTGCATAATTTACTGGTATTTCGGAGATATACTGACTGATATAAGAGTCTTAAAGTTATTGGGTTGCTTGAATGTATAAATTTATTTTATGTATGTAAAAATTTGGTCTCACATATTTGCAGAAGAAACAAAATCTTGTAATGTATATGAAAAAAATAGAAAAGAAATAGAAAGAAAAATTATTTTGCCATTTTCAAGTATTTATGTATGTTCAACTTTACGTAGCATATATTGTACATCGTCTCACGTTACTGGTTGAAATATGAAAAATTAATATGTTTATTTTATATGTCCGGCTCTAAGTGTAAACACCAAATCCCTTTCACTAAGGCCCAGCAGCCCCCCTATGCACTGTACCATACACCTCCACATATCACCACTTCCGCCGTCCATACTGAAAGTATACTAAGTCTCTCTCATGCAGGACTGTTGTACTGGTATCAGCAAGGGTGTTTTACATGTGAGCAGGTCTTAAGGTAGATCAGTAAAGTCTGCTTTTAACAAAACCCAGAACCATAAACCTGCCCTGCCCCAGCAGAAATTTGAATCCACATCCATGGGAATACTAGAACACCTTTCTATCGACTCGGCCACCGATAGATAACGATAACTATCGCACACGTTCCGTTTCGTAAGCCTCATTTATTCATGCATCCTCCAAACGACATTGTTCGGCTTTAAGGAGATATCTTGTCCTGAAGGGGTAAATGGATGTCTGATCTGTCCTCATCTGAATCAAAAATCTTTCCAAACCTGAATGACATTGCTTGAAGACAGTAAGATTATAAAGTCATTTGTCACTGATTTGAAGGTAACAGTAGAACGTACTGGTATCACTTGTGCTATTATCGATTGTTTTTATTCTCGAACATGTATAGGAGTGACTTTCATGTGGTGTAATTACTTAAAGCAATTGCTTATTATCTGGAGGAGACAAGACATTTTTCTGTGTAATAATAATTTATCCTGTATTCATGACCTCCTGTATTCATTCCTGGCAATAGTTTGAAAACATGAAACTAGAGGAGCGTAAATATACAACTATATAAGTGATGAAATATTATGAAGATTTTAATTTCACTACTTTTGTAACATCCCATTGCGTATTATATTTTTATCTTTAGCTGTGAAACTCGTAAGCTTTAAGATACTCTTCCGAGACTATTTGTTCCGATAGTAAAAAAAAAAATGAAGGTAAACACACTGCTATGATTTTCCGGAATAGTAAAAAAGTACTTGTTTTTTATTTAGTGTGTTTTCCCAAAGCAATGCATCTCTTTTAAACACAGGCCTCATTCTCGATGGGTATGGAGGACTCCTTAGCATATCTTCTATAGTGATTTATTTTTGAATGTGGATTGTTCATATCACTTTTGCATGTTATTTACGTAGAGTAAGGCGAGGTTTAAAGAATTTATGTAAGACAGTGTATGACAGTTAGGTGGAACAAGCATAATAAATCGATTAGAACAAGGTGTTAAGGAGCTTTCTTCTGCGACGAGAGTACAGGCCACAATGGGTATTTGAACAGTGGCATTGTTATATGAACTGATACATGTCATTCAGAGTGAACTTAGAGTACTGTCAGACATTACAGAGGGCAAATACAACGTGTTTACAATGGATTTTTCTCTTTGCGCTAAAGTACTCGGTGGTATAGTGGTAGAAATTTTTAAACTAAGAAACCATGGACTAAATCGCCACAGGTCGAGTTAGTTTCCATACTATATTTGTTCATAATACAGAGTGTCCATAAAGTCTCTTCACAAAGGGGTTCATTTAAAAGTACCTTAACTCAACATCTTTCATCAACAGGGTACCTGAAATACAGGGTGAGGAGTAGCAACATCCAGACAGCAGGTACCTGTATTTCAGGTACCCTGTTGATGAAAGATGTTGAGTTAAGGTACTGTTAAATGAACCCCTTTGTAAAGAGACTTTATGGACACCCTGTATATCTTATGATATCTTACTGTCCCACACGGTTATATTCAAGACCTGTTGAGGATGACAGACCAGATATAGTTTTCAATAATTCCTTCTTATCAAGTTGAATACAATGATCTGACTTTAGGCAGAACTAAATACGAAATGCGTCCTCCAAGTAATGGAATTAAGAGACTTTGAAAGGGAAAGACTTGGAAATAAATGAGGTGTTGTACAGACGTGGTTATTCATGGTCCAGACTTCTCAGTTGAATAAATATTTCTTGGTATCAGCATAAATGAACATTATTTATGTTCTTACCCACAGGAGTGATCCATTCACGTGAAGGATATAAAGTATTTTATTCATATATTTCGCAGGTTTAATTTTTAAAACTAATAGTCAGTGGAAAAGGAATTTGGCAGCTGAATTTGAAGGATTAAAAAATCATGTAGGTCTTTTGACATATGATGAGGCACCAGGATTCCAGAGGACTCTATGATGTATGGATGATTATGTTGCCCATTGTAGTGGGCATGTTTTTCATAATTCTTCTAGCACAGTATATTCTCTCCTTATATATCCTGTCTCATGCTATTTCTAGGTGAGAGAAACGTTTGTATCAGTTTTTACTTTTTACTGTTTTTGTCTTTATTTCAGGAGTGCTCATATTGGTAATCCCGTGAACATGCAGCTGACGACATTCCGTAACTTTGCTAAACTAGACGGCACTTCCCCCTTTTATGTAGGCAAAGAAATCCTGCTACAGGCTTCAATGGCCTGGCCAGTGCCTCATGATGCCCCATACATACCTCAGATTGATAATTGTCTGAGGATTATATCACAGGTGGGTAAGATACTTCAATCTTCTAGCTTAAAATGTTTTCTGTACGAAATCACTCCTTACCTGAGTAAGAATGACCTCAGAGAGCAATATTATTAAAGTTTTCATTGTAGTAGAGAAGTTATTTATTACACACGAATGATGTTTTACGTATTTTATTTTTGCAGTCTCCAAGCTCTTTCACCCGGCTGCAGATAAATCCACAACAGTGACTAGGTTAATGAAGGTTATCACTAATTAATTCCAAGCCTTCGAAGAGTTATATCCTGAAGTGTATAAAAGTTATCTGAAGACGGCAAGAAATTTGAAATGAATTATTAGGAAATATTGTGGTACTTCAACAACTCGGCCATATGACACTGAATAAACATTAAAACCTGTATACTAAAACAAAATTGATATCTATATATGGGGAAAAAATGGCAACAAAATAAACTATCAGTCAAGTGTAAAAGGTGTAATCAGCTCACTTCCCTAAGAAAACAAAAAAAATATCCATCAGATATGTTCATTCATGCTCGTCAGTGGAGAAGTGCAGATGCGGCCTGATTCTTCGCCAGTATCCGTGGTCTCAGTACCAATTGTGATTCAGTTCATTTTTCCCCTACAATCCGTATCCCCTCTAGCCCTATTCCTCACAGAACTGCAAATCTCTCCCTCTACCAAAATATCCCAATTTTGTTTCCCGGTTGCCAACTCCTCACTTCTGTAACAAGGGTGGCACCTGTTGTTATATCAAATCTGAATTTGCAGTTGACACGTTTCAAACTTTACTTCAACTAATTTTGATTACTCACTATATAAACTAAATTACCCAAATATTACCAAATATATCTGTATAGTCTATCGCTCACCCAATGCTTCTTCAGAACCTAGTGTATTTGACTCCATATCCACACAGTTGAGTAACCTTAACCTTACTCTTAGCAACGAAATTACCATTTTGGGTCATTTTAACGTACATAATGTAGAATGGTCGCTGCACTCTGCCAGGACTAACAGTGCTGGTCTAGAGTGCGAGCTGTTTGCAGAATCGTTTATTCTCACGCAGTTCGAATCCTCGCTGGTGCAGGGAACAGTTTAAGGATTTGAATTTCATTAAATCAGGCTTTACTGATCTACCAGAAGACCCGCCGACATGTCGTAAAAATGACCCCGCTAATACCAATACACCAGTCCTGTATGAGACAGCCCTAGCATGTATTCAATATGGACGGTGGGTGTTAAGCGCCGAAGTGGTGACATGTAGATTGTAGGAGGACGACTGGGCCTTGATAGCAGGCTGTGAAGCCTATGCCCAGAGTCGGACACATTAAAAAAAAAAAAAAAAGTTGGTACAGCAACCAACCAGAATACCCGATAATCCTGAACATAACGCCCGTCTCTTGGATCTATTCCTGACAAATAATCTAGATCAAAACAGGTTAGAAGTATTGTCACAACTTGGATCCTCCAACCACAATCTCATCAAAGCCTAATTAGTCAGCCCTTCCAAACCTCCCCATTCTGAACCTGTCAGGGTGACCCGATGGCACTTCGGCTGGGCAAACTGGGACTTTAAAAATTATATTGTTGACATTCCATGGCAGTCTCTCTTCTCTAGTGATGTCAGTTCAACCCAATCCCACATTAATGACTTATTGGTAGCTGGTATGCAATTGTTCATACCAAGTCAACAGTTCACTAAAAGATCGGACTCCCCAATGTAATTTGATAGCAATTGTGCCAGAGCAACGGCCCAAAAGTCATTAACATATAACTCTTACTTAAAATGAAGAACATCTGAATCGCTCTGCCAATTTAAAATTGCTAGAAACCATGCAACAGCGGTAATAAATTTTGCTAAATCAAACTTTCTTCAAAACCAGTCATCAGAACTACCCTATCAGGTCTCTGGGCCAGGAAGGTTATGTCCGCTAGAGGCAGCCACTCTCACTCTGACCCAGATCAAAGTAAATAAACTGTCAAACTAACATGTTGAAGTTAGGCGAAAAGGGAAACTTTTATACCTTGCCGTAGAAAAATACAGTATTCGGCCAACAATAAACTAATAAAGTTATGTAAATCTGGTTTAAACCATGCAAAAATACAATAAATTACCTTTACAATGATACAGAGATTATGGTAATTTTTGCATTTTATTGCGAGGTAAAGTGGAAGGAAAGAGATGCAACAATTTTATTTTAGTCAGCCGCATATTCACTTCGCAATCTTTTTCTTTGATCGGTCAGTGTAAGTACACTTTTTATGATATAATCCTGGTTGTGGTGTTCTTTTGAAGCTGAATAGTTGCCCTTTATCGTAGTATGTTCAAAAAAGAACAAAGAAAATAAAAAGTCAATGTGACAAGTTGAAACTAGGCAAAAACCAAAAATTTTACACCTTACTGTAGAAAAATATTCGCCAAGAATAAAGTCATATAGAAACAAAGTCCGTGGTAGGTGGTGGCGACCATCATCCACTCACTTGATGTAGTGCTGCCTACTTCTTCCTTAGCCTTTATCATTCTTTTTCTGTGCCTGCCCTCCTCTCTTCCTATTTCTCCCATCTTTCCTGTCACTTCTTACTGCTTTTCTTTCCTTTACAGGTGGCTTTACATTGAGTGACAAGCCAAATGGTTTCCTGTAAGCCAAGAAACCATTTACAACGCTGGGTGGTAACCATATAATCAAACCATACGTGCTCCCTACGTGTCAACAAGTGGGTTGGTGGAGGGTTAGTGCCCCTCCCCGTAAAATAAGTAACTCAAAGTCAAATGGCCACCCCTTAAGGGATTATGGTGTCTGGCAATAGATAGAGAGATAGAAACAAAGGCATTAGTCAGACCAACTGTGCAGTACCCGCCACGCATACACCAACCATTCCGTGATGTCAAGCTCGAGTCTCTTTGTTATGACGCGTAAACGCGATTTATGGTGAATATTTTACAAAAGTTTCTTTAAAAAAAAGATTAAAAGCATCATCGGAATCTCCTAGGTTGGATTTGAAATGATCAAAATCGTCATCGTACTCTCAAAGGGTTAAGAATCTTAATGACCATTGAATATTCTGGTTAATTCTCAATTCTTTCATTAATAACTTTAACAAGTCATCCCCCATTCCCACACTACAATCTTCAGAATGTAATATTACAAATGACTCGAGTGGTAAAACGATATCCTTGCCAGTACATTTGCCAGAAATTCGATGGTAGAGGATGTCGGCCAGATTGCTGTACTATAACTTAACTCTTCTGAAGCTGTTCAACTTAAATTAGAACCTATAGACATAAAATCCATCCTAGACAGTCTACCAGCCAACAAAGCTCCAGGCCCTGATGGAATTCCTCCAACAGTTTTGAAAAAGTACTTGCCTCAGTTCTAGCTAGATTATTCAGACAATGCATACGTACATCTTCATTCCCTAGTTCATGGAAGGAAGCCAATATCAACCCAGTTCCAAAGAAAGGAAGTTCCTCTGACCCCTTTGATTACAGAACAATAGCTATCACGTCTTCCCTTGGTAAAGTATTTGAAATATCCATCAATCACTTGACGAACATGAGTAGCCCTCGATATTTCTAAAACCTTCGACTGAGTGCAGCACTGTTCCTGCTATCCAAACTCCCTTGCTATGGACTAACCTCTTTTATTCCTCTGCTTTCCTCATATCTGAGCATCAGAAAAATAAGAGTAAAAGTAGATGATGTATATTCCAATTTCCACTCGGTTAATGCCAGCGTGCCCCAAGGATCAGTTTTGGCGCCAACCCTATTCCTAGTTCATATTAATGATCTCTTTTCTCTCACCCGGAATCCCATCCATTCATAAGCAGATGACTCAACACATCAAAGTTCACCCACACTCAAACACCCATTCACAAAGTTTAATATCTCTAACTCTCAGCATACTGCAACCATCTCCGTAAATCAAGACATCTAAGATCACTGAAAGGGGACAAAATAACATTGTCTCATTTAATATATACAGTTTATTAATAGACAGATATTGCCAGATTCGTATATTACCTTCAGTGCTAGTTATATTCCCATTTCCAAAAGTATTGAAATTCCCAGTGTTTCACTTAACAATGCCCTCAGCTGGACCTCTCATGTCAAATCACTTGCTAAAACCACCTCAAAGAAACTAGGATTATTGTACAGAGTCCTCAGTTTCATCACTGATGAGCAGTTAGCTGTAATTTATGAGATGTGCCCTCTCAGCTAGAATATTCCTCACTCTTGTGGAATGGATGTGGAGAGGTTGCACTAAAACACCTAGACAAAATTCAGAAGAAATCTCTTGGAATGATCAACAACACAGGCATCTGGTAGCTTTCATGACTGGAATGTCACATAGCCATATTGCAGAACTGCTGCCTATCAGATTTCTTTAATTCACCGAACTGCATCTCTCTGGAACTCGCTTCCCCAGAGTTGTTTCCCCCAGAACTTCAACCTACAGCTGTTCAAGTCCAACTGTTACGGAGTTTGTGTGAATGGAGGACACCAGTAATCTTGTGAATGGATTATTCTTTTATTCATTTTCTTCCTTCCTCTGTTCTGTAAAAAAAAAAAAAAGTTAGCCAGAGGTTCCTACAAGAATGAAGGCGAGAGAGTAGGCACCATTCGTACCCCCATGAGTGTAGAGAAACCTCCAATGCAGGTCCCAAAGACTAGGACATACGAACAGCAAGTGACGGACAGTAACCCGAGCGGTACCAGGCAGTCATCACAATACCAGTGAGCTCCACCACGCATCAGGAAACTATGAGTAAGCCATGAGTGCCCAATGTGAAGCCAGGCAACAGTCACCTCCAATCGCCGAGGCACTGTCACCCACTGAAAAACAATTTGTTATTAACAACAGCATCCCACAGGGTCTGCTAACAAGCTCGAATCACATACTTAAAGTTATGTGCCATATCGCAAGGAGGAAGGAGGAAGGGGGTAGTTGGCAGGTGGTCGTCGATAAGAAGCGGCTTTTTCTAATGCACAGGCCGTCTCAGATAAAGTCACCCGAGAAAGGCAAGGAACAGGGAATGAGTCAGTTTAAAGACTCATTAATCAAAACTATTTAATAACCCTAACGACAATAGAATATTCTGGTCAACTCTTAATTCTTTCAAAAATAATTTTTAACAAGTCATCATCCATTCGCCCACTAAAATCTTCAGATGGCAACATTACAAATGACCCACATAGGAAAGCAGATATCTTTGCCAGTACATTTGCTAGAAATTCTACCATAGAGGAAGTCAGCCAGAACGTTCCAGTACTACAGTAGAATTTGACTCTTCTGAAACTGCTACACTTAAAATACAGAGAAGACACGTAAAATCCATCTTAGGCAATACACCTACCAACAAAGTCCTAGACCCAGATGGAATTCCCCCAATTGTTTTGAAGAAGTGTTCCACAGAACTTGCCCCTATTCTTGCTAAATTATTCAGAATATGCATACGTACCTCTTCATTCCATAATTCATGGAAAGAAGCCAATATCCACCCAATTCCAAAGAAAGGAAGTTCTTCTGACCCTTCTGATTACAGACCAATAGCTGTTACATCTTCTTTTGGTAAAGTATTCGAAATTTTATTTAATAAACACATAGTTAAACACCTTGAATCCAACATCTTAATTAGTGATAGACAATATGGGCACCGCGATAGATACACCATTGACATACTCAATCTCCTGACTCATATCATCCATCAATCAATCGACCTATATGGAGAAACTCTTGCATTAGTCCTTGATATTTCTAAAGCTTTCGACAGAATATGGCACCGCTCCCTGCTGTCCAAACTCCCTTGCTATGGACTAACGTCTTTTGTTCCTCTTCTTCCCTCATATCTCAGTGACAGAAAAAAAAAGAGTAAAAGTAGATGATGTATATTCCAATTACCACTCAATTAACGCCGGAGTGCCACAGGGATCAATTCTGGCACCAACCCTATTCCTCGATCATATTAATGATCTCTCATCTGTCACTCACAGTCTCATCCATTCATGTGCAGATGACTCAACACTTCATAGTTCATTCACACTCAGACACCCATTTACAAAGTCTGATATCTCTAATTCTCAACAGTCATCTCCATAAATCAAGACTTATCTATGATCAGTGAATGGGGAGAAAACAACCTTGTCTCATTTATTGGTAGTAAACCCACATATATACAATTTACTAATAGACAGATATTGCCAGATTCGTATATTACCTTCAGCACTACTAATACTCCCATCTCCAAAAGTATTGAAATTCTCGGTGTCTCACTTAACAATGCACTTAGCTGGACCTCTCATGTCAGATCACTTGCTAAAACTGCCTCAAAGAAACTTGGATTATTGTACAAAGTCCGTAACTCCTTCACTGACGAGCAGTTAGCTATAATAAGAGTCTTGTGCACTCTCAGCTTGAATATTGCTCACCCTTGTGGAATGGATGTGGAGTGGTTGCAGTAAAACAACTAGACAAAATTCAGAAAAAAGTTGTTGAAATTATTAATAACCCTGCTATTACAAATAATTTACCTTCCCTACAAGTAAGAAGGAATGTTGCCTCCCTTGCATTATTTTACAGATATTTTTATAGTAATTGCTCAGACGAAGTTGCGTCCATTGTGCCGCCTCTCCATGCTGTCCCTCGTGCTGCACGGGCATCTGGCAGCGCTCATAACTGGAATGTCACACAGCCATATTGCAGAACTTCCGCCTGTCGGAATTCTTTTATTCCCCGAACTGCATCTCTCTGGAATTTGCTTCCCTGGAGTTGTTTCCCTCCAAACTTGAACCTACAGCTGTTCAAGTCCAGCTGTTACAGATACTTCATGAATGGAGGACACGACTAATCTGGTGAATCGATTTTTTTTTTATTCATTTGTTTTTCCTTCCTCTATTCTCTTATTTAAAAAAGAAAAGAGCTTTTAGAATCATTAAAAACTGTAAAAGAATCCTCCTTATCTGTTAAGGAATATAGAAGATTTCCTTCCTTTACAACATCTTGGAAATTCACCTCAAACCCGACACCGGTGTCTGACTGAACCATCTGTATACACAATGGCAGTTCCTGTGTCACAGTACGAATGTTACAAAAATAGCTGATGGAGAGCCAGAGAAGAGGCAGAAGACCTCGTAACCTCAGAACTCCTGCACACCTGCACCTCTGGAAGGCACTATGGAGCGATTTCGGAGAGCCAGATAGGGCAGGATGTTCGGATGTTTCGGCCACGGACGTTTGGGCCACGGATGTTTGAGCCATGGGCGACCACCCTAGGGCTTTTTGGGCATAGGTTAGGTTAGGTTAGGTTAGGTAAGGTTTACAACAATTTGCACGTCAAAACGTCCTTCAAAACGCCCATGGCCCAAATGTCCTACACTCCAGGGCAGACACAGTCTGCAGAGAATNTAATTCTCCCATGATCTGCCTGACCCTTTACCCAATGGAATGTGGAATTCGATGCTGAGTAACATAAGTGTGTGACCTTGAACCATCTTTGTATATAGGGACACAGCCTCTGTGAATGGACTTATGTTACAAAAATAGCTGACAACTGGTGAAATACCAGGGAAGAGGCAGAAGATTTAGTAACCTCAAAATCCCGGCACACCTGCACCTCTGGAAGGTACCATGGTGCAATTTTTGGTCGCCATACAGGGCAGACAGGCTATGCCGAGAGATCTAAATCCCCCATAATCTGCCTGACCCTGTACACAGAGGAATGTGGAGTGCAAGGAACAGAAATATTATACTGAAAAATTGCCTGCTCTGCTACATAAACAGTAGTGAATGAGCTTGGAACATGTCTCACACGGTTTTAGCAATGAATTGTTAGTAACTTGCACTGTGGATAAAAGTAAGGAACACCTGCCCTTACAAGCTAGGAATTGGGTAGGATCTGAAAGCACCGGTAGCTAGACGGAAAACTGCATAATGAATAGGTTTAGAACACTAAGCTGCTGTACAATAGATGAGGAGTACACCTTGTAGCCATAGGCAAACGTAGATCCCACTAATGATTAATACAGGTGTAGGAGTGTCCTCTGATCAGCACCCAATGAGGTGTGAGTTATTGAGACAGCACCTTCAACAAATTCGTTGCTTGCATTCATGACACTCGTAGAAGTTTCAAATGTGAAACCCTAGTAACCTGACAGCTTTAAGCCAAGAAACATGGTCCTCTCCATGCACTGTAGCAGGCGCCAGCCCCTTTAATCTATGAAAGTGCATATCTACACTCTTGCATGACGGAGAATGGAAACCTTTCCAGTATGGCCACCTAGCGTTGCTTTCCTGCACCAGCTTCATCCTCCTCTCAACAGCACACATCCTGGAGTCAGCAAACCTTATCACTAGGCCGCCCACTTAAAGAGAAGAAGACATCCTCTGTGGCAGGGAATCAAGTATGCCTTTGATGGCAACAACAAGCAAAGGAACACTTAGCACACTTCTCTGTGGAACACCTCCTCCCCTGAACTCGTAGGCAGAGTGAGGAAAGTACACGGACCTGAAACCTGTGGTTCAACAAGAAGTCCCTCAGGAACAACCGCAGGTGGCCCTGCAGCCCCAAACAGTGAAGTTGATTCAGAATAACATGGTGCCATGGCATACCGTATGTCTTTTCCAGGTCCATGAACAAAGCTACCAGATGTTGCCCAGATGCAAAAGCCTCACAGACTGCTGACTAGTCTGGTGAGGTAGTCTGATGTACAAGTACATCTCATCCTATGAAACCCACTTTGTGACGTGCAGAAGAAACCTCTTCTTTAAATATGGAACTAGCCTCATACTAAACATCTTCTCAAACAGCCTGCATACACATGATGTCAAACAAATGGGACCATAGTTACGCACAGAATAATTTGTATATGGTTTAGGAAATGGAAAAAGTATTCCCAAGTAATTAGTGGATACTTTATCTTCATCCCTTATCCAATTATAAATTTGCAATAAAAACAACAGAGAATCGTACGGCAAGTGGCAAATCATTGCATAGGGAATGTATTACGTCCAGGAAAAGAGTCACTACTTTACTGGATAGCAGCCTGCAGTTCACAGACACCAAAGAAAGCAAAAGGTTTCCTTTCAGTACATAGAAAGGAAATAAAAACCATTCCCGTTGATGCCGGAAAAAGCAATATATCTTGGAGAGAGCTGAACAAAAAACATTGTAAAAGTGCTCTGCTAGAACAGAAGCTACTTCAGAGGAGTTGAATACAAGAAATCCCTGAATCTGAAGTACCAGGAAAGAAGGTGAATACTTACCCATTATTTTCACCACCTTCTTCCAGACTAATTGTAAAGGAGTGGATGAGGTGATAGACGAGACATAGGTTCTCCACAAGGAATGATGTGAGTTCTTTAGAACCCACAGATAATAGGCACGAACTTTCATAAACTGAATTTAAAAGAAGACATCTTTATTTCAAAATTTCCTAAAAGCTTCTTTGTAGGCACTTATAGCTAAAGGACACATTTCATCCCACCAAGGCACACGTCTCCTGCAAAACTTTCCTGATGTTCGTGGAATAGAAGATAAGCTACTCTAATATATATGAGTGAATTACTGTTCTGCAGTATCAACACTCAAAATCGGGAACACTACAGTCAAGATTACAGTATTCAGCAAACTCTGCCAAGTCAACCGTACCCCAACACCAGTGAGGGACACGCTTTACAGGCACAGAGCTGCATGCTTTAACCATAGTAGGGTAATGATCAATACCGTGCAAGTCAGGCAAAATCTCACATGAAGCCTTTAACGAAGACTCATGGGAGACACATATAAGATCAGTAACAGAGTACCAATTTTTACATGAAATGTGTCAGGTTTCCTTTGTTCAAAAGAACCAGGTCCAAATCCTCAACTAAAGATACCAGACCACGACAGGCGTTACATATAATTTCACCCCATGAAGCATGACGTGCATTTACGTCACCTAGAAAAACAAATGGCCTAGGAAGCCGACGAATAAAGTGGTCAAGATTCTGAGTGGATGGGGGGTAAATAAAGGCAACAGAATATGTAACTCCTATTCAAGTGTAATTGAACAGCCTGAAGGAAACACTGGGCAGGAAAAGAAGCAAATGGAACTTTAGTATGGCACAGAATAGCAGACTCCACGAGAACAACAATAGCTGGTGAGTGGAGAGCTGTACATCCTCTTGGAGCAAGAAAAGTCTTGTCTCTGATCATAGTCTCCTG
>JAGKTI010010842.1:0-21991 GCA_018397915.1 Birgus latro
TACTTTTTTCCAACATCATTTACTACAAAACATCTTTCCTAGTTAAATGGAAAAGATATAATCGCAGTTAAGGGGTTACGTAAAAGTTTTGTTGTTGGGTTTAGTGACAGCGTCTGACATGTTTACATGCCGCTGGCACGGGCAAGACTGGCTAAGGATTCCTACTAGGGCTGGCAGATGAGTGGGTGGGGCCAAGGGGGCAGGGCACAAGAGAAACATTCAAATGCAAACAGTATAGTCACTTGCCTTTTGAGAGAGAGAAAGAAACACACACACACACACACACACAGGAATGCTAAAGTTAAGCTTTAAAATGGATTTGTGGAAAACTTGTTCTACACGACATGGTTTGCGTGTGGCGAGGAATTTGTGAGTTGTTGATTGATTGTGTGTGTGTGTGTGTGTGTGTGTGTTCTTACCTAATTGTATCTTTACATGAATGAGTCAAGCTCATACTGTCCCGTGTCTTAAACCTTTTTCATAATACATCTTAAATTTATGAATTGTTTTGACACATGCTATTTCATTCGGTAGTTCATTCCACTGATCAATTGCCCTATTTGGGAAACTCATTTTCCTTACATCTTTATCACCTCACTTTTTATGCAGTGTCCTCTTGCTGATGCTTCCCCATAGGTTATATATTCATTTATGTCTATTTTCTCCTTCCCTGATATGCATTTATATAGCATAATCATGTCTCCTCTTTTCCTTCTCTCCTTTAGTGTTTGGTAGATTCAGTTTTTCTAGTCGTTCTTCATAGCTTAGATCCCTTAAGCTTGGTACCCATCTTGTAGCAGCCCTTTGAACTTTTTCAATCTCATCTATGTGTTTTTTTTGGGATGAGAATTCCAGACAACTAATGCATACTCCAGGGTTGGTCTGATGAATAATGTTGTTATCATTCTCAGCATGTCTTCATTTATAAATGTGAATGCTATTCTCATATTAGCAAGCTGTGTATACATGTTCCATACCTTCTCACTTATATGGTCAGCTGGAGATAGTCTGTTATTGATAATCACTCCTAGATCCTTCTCCCTTTCTAATATGTGTAGGTTTGATCTTCCTAAATTACAATCCCAATCTGGTCTTTTTTTTCACTTTTACCAAACTTAATTACATGACACCTGTCCACATTAAATTCCATTTGCCATTTATTGCTCCATTCATGGAGCTTACTTAATTCCTCTTGCAGCTCTTTGCACGACTCTGTGTTATTAATTTTCCTTTGTATTTTTGCATCATCAGCAACATATTTGGGTAGCTTCCATTTCCAATGTTACTGTTTATGTCATTTATATAAACTAAAATCATACTTGGTGCCAGCATTGAGCTCTGTGGAACTCCACTTGTCACTTTCCTCCATGATGAGTCATTTCCCCTAGATACTGATCTCATTTCCCATTTTAGGAGAAAATCTTGCATCCAACAGTACAGATTGCACTGGATACCTCCTTGATGGTACAGTTTCCATAAAAGTCTTTGGTGTGGTACTCTGTCAAATGCTTTCATGAAATCTAAATAAATACTGTCCACCCATCCTTCTCTTTTCTATAATGTTTCTGTAACTCTATCATAGTAGCTTCATATATTAGTAACACATGATTTTTCCCTTTCTAAAATTGAACTGCCTTTCTGTTATAATATTGTGTTCTTCTAGATGGTTTACCCAAACTTTTCTTATCAGCTTTTCTAGTATCTTACAACACTGGTCAGTGATACTGGTTGGCAGTTGAGTGGATTCTGTCTATTCTCTTTCTTCAATAGGGGAACAATGTTTGCTTTCTTCCAAATATCAGGTAGTTTACCTTGACCTAAGGATTCCTTGAATATTAAATACAATGGTCTGCTTAACTCTTCTGCACATTCATGTAGCACCCAACATGAAATTCCTTCAGGATCATTTACTTTTTTTTGCGTAATTTGCTTAACTCTTCCTGTTCTTCTTTTTCTGATATTTGTACATCTTGTAATACGTGTGGGCATGCATGTTCCATATCATCTCTTTCAAAATTATTTTGTTTTGTAAAAACTGGATGTTTTTATTTTGTGCTTCACAAATATCTTTCTCTTGTGTATAGATGACTCCCTCATCATAATGGATTGTATTTAATCTTTAACTTTGGTTTTGCTTCAGATGTAGCTGTAAAATAGCTTAGGTTGATCTCTACTTTTATTTATATTGTCTTCCTCAAACTGTCTCTAAGCCTCCCTCCTTATCTTTGTATCATCTTTTCTTGCCTGTTTATAGGTGCTATATGCCCTCTCACTGTTGTGTCTCCTGTATTTATTTGACATCGTCTCTTTTTCCTTTGATTTTTTACCTTCTGTATTAAACCATTTCCTTATTTTCATTTCTGTTTCTTTGTGCTGAGGGATGTAATTTTGGACTCCTGTTTCATAAAGATCACAGAATTTTCTGTATATAATATTTAAGTCTTGTACTCTAAGCTCCTTTTTCCAATCTGTTTCTAAGAAGTACTTCTTCAGGTCATGATAGTTGCCCTTTTGGTAGTTTAGACTCGTTGTAAATTTCATTACTGGTAAAGTCATATGCAATCCTGAAGTTATAGTTTAAATACTGCATGGTCACTTTTGCTGAATGAAGAGTAATACATTATATTGTCATTTTCACTTTCTTACCTAGTAAATATAAGATCTAGTACTGACGGTACATCTAGTCCTCTTTTTCTGGTGTTTTGCTTTACATGTTGTGTTAGGAAAAATTCTTGCACACGGTCTGGGAACTTCATTCCCAACAGCTTTCAAGGCTCCTTACATCTAGAGTGTTCCAATTTATATTTGTATTAAAATCTCCAGTTAATTTAATTCTTACAGATTTCTCTTCTATTCTATGCAGTACTGTTCTTAAAGTCTGAATCGTACTTTCAGCCAGGTCTTCATATTTGCCTCTTTCCCAAGGGTTTGCTTTGGGTGGCATGTATAAATTTGCCACAGGTAATTTCCCTTCAGATGTGTTAATCTCCAATGCAATCAGTTCTGCTTGTGAGGGTATAATTATCTAGTTTTATTTTTTTGACTTGTAGATTTTTCTTTAAGAATATAATTATTCCTCCTCCCTTTCTTAAATTTAGGGTATCGTTTGATATCACTGGGGTTAATTTTGTTTCAGTTAGGCAAATAATATGTGGTTCCTTTGGTATAGTCTTCCATTTCCATCTGCATTTGAGTACATCAGCATTAGATCTTGTTTACATACTTATCATAACTTGAGTCTCCAACCTTCCTCCTTTATATTCCCTGTTGGTTATGTACCCGGTACCACTTTCGTACCTGCAATCCAATTACTTTGTAAAAAAAAAAAATGTATTCTTCTTTTCCTCTGATTTTCCTTTGTTCTTTGTTTCTGCCTCCTTCCTCTTCTCCTTAAGTATTCCCAATTCTTCTTGTGTGTGTGTGTGTGTTTTGTTTTTTGTGTTTACATGGGAGGGGTTGTTAATGCATGTATCGGTCGTAACAAGCTCGAAATACAGCAGATCGGCTACACCTACAGGAAAATGAATGCAGTACATGAAAAAGTTAGACAGCAACACTTCCAGGCAGCCAGTACTAATAGAGTTACTATATTTGCACCTCACAAGCACACGGACCGTACTCAAGCTGTTCAGTCCACCACAACCAACTCACACACAGGGAAACTGGATAGATTACTTCTGCAGAACCAAAGACCCTTGATTGAATTATAGCAGTGATGTGGACACCCTTACCTCCGACCACTGAGGATTATATACAAAGATTCAGATCAATACAACTTTCAGGAGAATCATCAGATTAACAAAATGCATCACAAAACCTTCATACTGGTTACCATTTACAATGCTGGGTGGTAACCATATAACCAAATAACGAGGCGATATGGAGCATACAGCACGCCCTCCTTTTCGGTCAAAATGTGTTTGAAAAATCCAATGTATAATGATTTATTGTATATAAAATCAAAACATGGGTTCAACCGGGATACATTTTTGATAATGAGTCACCCACCGAACCATGGAGGTATAAAGGCTGGTTCACACGGGCGAAATTGCAGCAGTTTTTTCCGCCGATCTGCGGTAAAAAAATGCCGATTTCGGGATTTCTCCTGGAAAGGTGTTCACACGTACGAGGATTGCAGAGGCTGGAACGCGGCAACAGCGTTTACAAACAAAGATGGTCCACCGTACTCGTATTAGGTTTGCAGTTCTTGCTCTTGCACTTTGCCTACTTCAAGATGAGCCCTCACGGCCGCGATTTAGTTCTCTGTGAATGGGCCTGTCACACAGCTGTCTGGTGGCTTTAGGGGCCGTATGCATAAATTTTTTAAAGTATAAAATCATGTAAAAGATTCCATGTGTATACCTTTAACTCATACTTAATCATACTTTTATACTCATGCTCATACCAGTTACACCAAAACTGGACTGAACGTTAGGTGAGAATAGTAGTAGTAGCAGTGTAAACACACCACATGTCGTATTCGTCTTCATTCCCACAGCTTGGCCTTGTTCGGTGACACCATTTAAATCGCCCCGGCGCTTTTCTACCGATTCCAGCAAAAAAAGACTGACACGTCGGTCTCTCCATACCGGCAAAAAAAAGTGACCAGAATTTCTACCGGTAAGCAAATTCCGGCAAAAAACGACAGCGATTTTGCTCGTGTGAACCGGCCTTAATAGAGAGGAGGCAGCATGCTGGTCTTCCTCTATCCATGCGAGTGAAACCGGTGGGCAGGGCTTAGTGGCCCGGGGAGAGGGGGGGGGAGACTGACTCAAAACATCGCAGTTTAGCAAGGCGACTTATTATGTTTAATTGCTTTCTGGAGTTCACCACATACACAAATTTGGAGAAATATTATATGATATGCAAGGTATATATAAAGACATTCCTTGTCAATGATACAGATCCCTGAAAATGTAAAGTTCTTGATTTGTTCGCTCCACATATAATCATTAACCCGCCGAGTCCCATCGACGTACAGTGTAAGTCGCAACTTTTTTCCGCGGACAGACCCAACGACGTACACCGTATGTCACGCAATTGCAAGGCCCATTGTGTGCACATTTTACAACATTCGCGGGTGATTTTTGGTAGGCATATGTGGGAGACCTTCCTCTACCTACTGTCAAGCAGGGATACTGCCTGGCCCCTCCTAAACCCCGCTCCCCCCCACACTGGGCAATTCACCTGTTTGCAGTAAGTTGGCCAGTAAAGGTATGTTGCCCCACGGTCTCTCTAATGACGAAATTCAAGGTGAAAGTGATTCCTGAGGTGGAGGACAAAGAAACAAAGAAGCTAGAGGTAGAAACAAACAGAAGTGATGATGAGGTGGTAATGTCGTAAAGGAAGGTGCCATATACTGGGGTTTTGGGTAAGTGAACTATGCTTATAAACGCCTATATTATTGTGTGAAAACCATTATAGACTTTTCTATCTATCTATCTATTGCCAGACGCCACAATCCCGTAAGGGGTGGCCATTTGACTCTGAGTTATTTGTTTTACAGGGAGGGGCACTAACCCTCCACCAACCCACTTGTTGACACGTAGGGAGCCCGTATGGTTTGGTTATATGGTTACCACCCAGCGTTGTAAATGGTTTCTTGGTTTACAGGAAACCATTTGGCTTGTCACTCAATGTAAAGCCACCTGTAAAGGAAAGAAAAGCAATAAGAAGTGACAGGAAAGATGGGAGAAATAGGAAGAGAGGAGGGCAGGCTCAGAAACAGAATGATAAAGGCTAAGGAAGAAGTAGGCAGCACTACATCAAGTGAGTGGATGATGGTCGCCACCACGTACCAAATAAATGAAATAAATACATAATTTAAAGTGGCTTGATTTAGTCAACCCTTCCATAGTTCGTTTTCTTAGCCAGGTACCCTGAAAAAGAAGGAAAACGTAAGGTTGAGTGACACTTGTATCAACATTTTTTTACCTCAGGATCGCGATTTCACTATGAATTTTCGATATTTCTCACCAAAAGTGAAGGTTTCAGCCAAAAAACAAAAAGTCGAAAATTGGTCGGGATCTGGGGGTAGGCTGGGTAAAAAACTGGATGGGACTCGGCGGGTTAATATTCCTTAAACATTAACATGTTGTTTTGACATCGCATTACAGACAAATATGAATCAGTCATGTAGGCCAATAATAATCACAAATGGTAGTATTATTTAATAATTTAGGTTTTCATCTGCGATGGCGAGGGATTGACTCGAAACATTCAGTTTCTCAAGGCGATTTATGGCATTTTGTTGCTTTCTGGAGTTCAAAACACACAAAATTTCTTTGAAATGTTATTTGATAAATAAGTTACAAATAGAGACACTGGTATTCTTTGTTAATCATCTAGATTACAGAAAAACACACCAGTCACCTCACTGTCTTGAGAAAATGTGTAGTTCTTACTCCCGGGATACTGATAAAGGATAGCCAAGACAGAAACCCTTGTTAGTTATTTTGTCTATATTAAACCAGACTGATATAAAATACTCTTACAGTATTAAAATGTTGGCCATTGAGTGGTCAGACATTACATACCTTTTAACAGATATTACAGGAACACCTGGTATGTCTAGTTTATGATACCTGCAGCTACCTGTTGGAAATGTTGTCTATATTACAACAAAGGCTGACATATAACAACTCTTACAGTATGAAAAACTGGTCATTATTAGACATTGCATACCTTTTAAATCAAGTGGATGAGCTGGTTAAATAGCTCAGGCCAAGAGTAGATTAGATTAGGTGAACTGGGTTAGGTAAGGTTAGGGTAGGATGAGCTGGGTTAAGTTGGGTTGAGGTAAGTAAAGTTAGATGGGTTAATTTTGCGCCTGGTTAAGATAAGCTAAGCCAGACTGGGCTAGGTGGGTTAGGTTAAGTTACGTTAATCTGGGTTAGGTGATTAGATTAGGTTAGGCTAGGTTGCTTAGGTTATAAAGGCTAATTTGGGATGGGCTATGTGGGTTAGATTAGGTGTTTGAGACAGCAGTATATCCTAGGCCTGGCCTACTTATCGGCTGACCGGCCATTACGCGGAAACACTTTGCAGGTATTCTTTACTTCCCCCAAAAAAATTTGGAATATTTAGTATCACCACTGGTGTCTAAACTGAATGTAGATTATTGGATGTTGCCAAAGTCTTAACCTGAGGAATCCTATCGACACATGGGTACGTCACAATGTTTTGTCACAGCTACACCAATTGACATACAGGTATGTCGCGAAATTGCAAGGGTCATAATTTGCACAATTTTCAAGTTTCAAAGGTGATTTTTGGTAGGCACATGTGGGAGACCTTCCTCTACCTGCTGTTAAGTGGGGATACTGCCTGGCCCCACCTAACCCCCACTCCGCCCCACACTGGACAATTCACCTGTTAGCAGTAAGGTGGCCAGTAAAGGTATGTTGCCCCATGGTCTCTCCAATGACGAAATTCACGGTGAAAGTGATTCCTGAGATGGAGGACAAAGAAATAAAGAAGCTAGAGCAAGAAATAAACAGAAGTGATGAGGTGGTAATGTCATAAAGGAAGGTGCCATATGTGGATGTGTTTGGTGACTGAACAATGCTTCTATTGCCTATATAAATGTGTTAAAACTAATATAGTCTGTTACTACACATAAATTCGTACCAAATACATAAATCAATACGTAACTGAAAGTGGCTTGAATTAGTTAACCCTTCCATAATTCGTTTCCTTTCGCCAGGTACCTTGAAAAAGAAGGAAATCGCAAGGTTGCAGGGCACCTGTATCAATATTTTTAAACACTGGATCGCAATTTCTCTATGAATTTTCGATGTTTCTCACCAAAAGCAGAGGTTTCAGCCAATAAATTTTTTTTCCCAAAAATGCTTGGGATTTTGGGGTATCATAGGTTGGAAATCGGTCAGGATGTGACCGGTTAAAAAACATCAGTATCTGATCACTAGATCATAGATGATCACAGAAAATGCGTGGAAAAGAACCCAACGTGACACACTTTTAACCCAAGGCGTTCCATCGACGTATGATTATGTCGCATTGTTTTGTCACAGCTACACCCATTGACGTATGGGTACGTCACACAATTGCAAGCGTCATAATTTGCACAATTTTCAAGTTTCATAGGTGATTTTTGGTAGGCATATGTGGGAGACCTTCCTCTATCTGCTGTCAAGTGGGGATATTGCCTGGCCCCACCTGACCCCCACCTCCTCCCCAAACTCGGAAATTCACCTGTTAGCAGTGACCTGGCCAGTAATGACATGTTGCCCCACGGTCTCTCCAATGACGAAATTCATGGTGAAAGTGATTCCTGTGGTGGAGGACAAAGAAATAAAGAAGCTAGAGCAAGAAACAAACAGAAGTGATGAGGCGGTAACGTCATAAAGGAAGGTGCCATATGTGGATGTGTTTGGTGACTGAACAATGCTTCTATTGCCTATATAAATGTGTTAAAACCAATATTGTCTGTTACTACACATAAATTCGTACCAAATACATAAATAAATACGTAATTGAAAATGGCTTGAATTAGTTAACTCTTCCATAGTTTATTTTCTTTAGCCAGGTACCCTGAAAAAGAGGGAAAATGTGAGGCTGACTCATCACCTGTAGCACCATTTATAGCCTCAGGAAGATAATTTCTCTATGAATTATCGATGTTTCTCACCAAAAGCGAAGGTTTGAGCCAAAAAAAAATTTTCCCGAAAATGCTCGGGACTGGGGGGTATTAGAGGTTGGAAATCGGTCGGGACGTGACGGGTTAAGTCCATTTCTAAGAAACCATTTCCTTATTTAACCTAGTAGTTTTACCTACGGAATGTTACAGAGTCCTGGCGATCCCTCTGCGTACACTCAAAAGCAGAACAAGCAGGCACGTTGAGTGGTTACACAAAAAATAATGAAGAGTTCCAGCCACTCTCAGCTAACGTTTGTTTTGAGTCAAAGGGGGGAGAGGGGCCGCAGCGCGCTGGCTTCAAGTCACGTGACCTCAGGCCGCCTCCTCTCTATTTATACCTCCATGCACCGAACGGAGTCTAAAAATAAGATTCCAGTTCACTTAAACTGGTAGTTTCACTTCATTGCACCACACTTGCTGCAAACCTCAAAAAATAAATGTAAACCGAAGATTCCAGGTCAACAAAACTGATATTTATATCACCTTACTTCACTTCATTAGCTGCTTGAATTCCAACAGCACACTCTTGTTCCATCACTGACACCAATACACCCGATAGTGACCAAGTTTAAAGACCGTCTTGGAACAAACAAATGACTGTAATCTTGCATGTCGATGATCGTATAATTGAAAAAAGTGATTGCACATCAACCAGCTAGACTTCATACAATATCATAATGACTGTAAAAGTGAAAATACTATCGTATATCGAAAAGACCTAACCTTTTTTTTTTTTTTTTTTTGTAAAATAATTTCATCGCATACCGGGTCATCATATGACGAGGATCTGTTGCCCTATGTTGACCCTACTGGGTGGAGACAAATGCAAAGTCCATCCAGGATCCAAACCTCCACACTCCTCCCAGCACCTTCCTGTGGTGAGGCACTGCCTATCACAGGGGAACATTGGTTCACTGCGTGAGATGGCCCTGCAGGAACAATTGCATCCTTTCCACAGAACTTCTTTGTGACTAGCACCATATTCTAGAGCCAGTCCCTTGTTACAACTTAGCATTCAAGACTGAGGGAGGACAATTTTAAGCCTAGTTAAAGTGGACAAAGTATAATCATTCTCCCCTTAAATGTCTGTAATGAGTAGTCCAGTCCTGCTTCCCTTTGCTTCTGATGGCACAATGATGGTTTGAATAAATGAATGGATGGATGGATGAACAGGCTGAATGTCGCCGTTTTGTTTTTATCAGTGATCCGTAATCCCTTTTCAGCTTTGTTGTTAGCCAAGTGTAATCTTACTGGAGGATAAATTTGACTAATAACCATGGAGACTCATTTCTACCTCAGATTAAGGCTCACCGAATTTCACCCATAACTTACTATTCAGCTCTGTCGGAAGAAAACAAACTAACAGCTACATCAGACAATTTTATTTAGCTTTCGAAACATGTCCCAGGTTCTGGAGAGGGATGCCTTCATGCGGTGGCACCAATATAACCAGGTGGATTTGCTGCCCCGTTGTACAAATGTCCCTCACCTCCCTCCCTGTCCCCCGATGAACTGCAAGAGAAGAGCAACGTTAGCCTGGAGCCCATACAGTTCACTTTCAGATGAGACGGGCCACAACAGCAACAAGAAGGCGTCCCAATAATGAAGGTAGTAGAAGTAATAGTAGTAGTAGTAGTAGTAGTAGTAGTAGTAGTAGCTGTTGTTGTTGTTGTAGTAGTTGTGGTAGTTGCAACCCCCAGCCTCATCTGAACATGAACTCAGTGGACTGTTGGCCGAAATTGTCCTGTCCTCCACCATTCTTTATTTTCAGGATAGGGAAGGGGCAGAGGGACGTTTGTATAAGTGGGTAGCTTCACCACCCCGTCATATCGGTGCCACCACATGAAGGGTTCCTTTTCCAGCACCGCAGGAACTAAAAGCTCAATACCCCTTTCAGATTGCGCGCGTCCTAGTTCTTATATTCTATACCCAGTTCATTTTAGCTAGGCATAAGATTGCCTTCCCTTCATTTTGAATGCTGTGCTGTGATTTTTCTTTTATTGTTTCCAACTTTAGGCTAGATCTTTGGAGCCTATTCCCAAGGCCCAGTAGTCCTCCAACATACCACACTCCTCCATATGTCACCACTTCGGCGCCAGCACCCACCGTCCTTATTGAATACATACTGGGGCTGTCTCATACAGGACTGGTGAACTGGTATAAATGGGGGTATTTTTACTCGTCGGTGGGTCGTCTGGTAGATCAGTAAAGTCCTCTTTTATGAACTTCAAATCCTTAAACTGTTCCCTTCCCCAGCGCCTGGGTCCATTAGGACTGCAGGTCGCCTCTCTACCAATTCACCCACCGCCTCCCCCAAGATTAAGAGATTAACACTAAAATTTGGAACTAATCATGAAGAGGTGCAATGGAAATAATGTAGAGCCATAGAATTGTCTTAATGTCACTGAGCTACAGAAAATAAGCTATAAGAGGACGAAAAGCTCTAACAGGTTAATGTGAATGAACTATTGTTAATCCCAGGCAGTTATAATTATAATCTGCTCTATTAAGATAGGTATGGGGTGGGAAAGGGTGTATTGCATCATGTGCAGTTGGGAACAAAAGTTACTCTACCCTTCCACTGACTCTACTCACACTTGGGGTATATTCGTCATTTTCTTTCCCGACGATTCGCAGTGAAGAGAATCACTTATGGACAGAGAAACATACCAAGCCTCTCTCACCTATGGAATATTTGCCAACAATGGAAAGTTGAAAAGTGGAAGAGGTGAAATATTACGGAGGAACATGCCAAACCTCTCTCAGCTTGGGAATATTAGCCAGGAGAGGAAAGTGAGACAATGTAGATGAGGTGATATATTACCTAAACTTTTTACACATAGCCATATCACAAAATTTTCATTGTTAATGCAAACTGTGTATTTAGGACTGACAGAAAAAAACCAGAACCATTGTATTTATTCATATCAAACAGTTGTAATATAAAACTAAACCCATCGTCATATAAAGGAGCTAATACAAACGCTACTTCACCATCATCGTCATTATTACCATTCCGACCTTCTTCCCACCCAAGGATGGTGTGAGTTAGCGTCCAGAGAGCAAAGGAGAAAACGGTAGATGGAGAACCTATGAACAGCATGCCCAGTTCTGTGGTCATATTCTCATCATTTACCATTCAAGCCCACGGAATCCTGACTCCACCTCACAGGAAGAACTCTCTGTATTTATAGGCTTCACCTCAGCTATTTGCGAGTCAGTCCGATTGGCTATCATGTCACTAGGTAAAAACTGGGGTATCAAACCTTCATATTCTGTACAATATTCTTCCAACCAACTCTATCGGTTCCCTAGTCTCACCAACCTCCATACCTCGCTTTCTCACACACTCATTACCATATCTATCCACCTTCTGTTTGGCCTAGTATGTCTGATTTCAGATTCACACAGATATACCTCTCTCACCACCCTGATCACACCCTTTCTCTCCATATGACCATAAAATTTAAGCAAAGTTCCTTAAAGTCTAGTTCTACAAACTTCTTTAGTCCACATCATTCATAAATCATATTGGTAATTATCCTATCCACTCTCATCACACCACACACATTCCTCAATAACTCATTTCCACTCATCCTACTCGTGACTGTTCATTTTCATGCCACACCAGTCTCGCAAACATACATTAACTTGGGTTCTAAATCTCCTTCACTCACGTCTAGCAACCATCACATTCAGACCTGTCTCGTACCAAACCACAGCACCAGCCACTTTCCTTCCCTGTGCTGCTTTACTTTTTACTTCCCTTATACATTTATGTCTATTCTCTAGCATTATACCCAGGTACTTAAATTCCCTCATTATTTCAAGCCTTTTCCTATTCACCAGCCTTTGTCGGTGAGGTATGAACGAGGCCATTTAAATCCGAAAGCATTAAAATGTCACTTTACACCCCGAGGCTGCCTAGAGTATATTGATGGCTATGTACTCACCAAGTTTACAACCCGAGGCTGCCTGTAGTATATTGATGGCTGTCTACCCACCAAGTTTACACCCCGAGGCTGCCTACAGTATATTGATGGCTACCTACCCACCAAGTTTCATGTCTTTACCACAAACTCTCTGGCCTGTGGTCCTCTTTTGAAGATTTTCGACATGCTGCACGTGTCACGTGCACCGCCGGGGGGTGATGAAACCTGTCAAAAACAAATCTTAAAGAATTGGGCATCATATGGTGCAAACCAGGGAGTGATCCGCCCTGTGCTGGCTGAGATATAAGCTTCTCAAAAGAGTTACGGCCGAACAGCGCCGGGGTTGGGCCGCTCATATGTGAGAAAATGCCACTACCTACCTGACGAGAGATTCGCTAATCAACACATCATTCTCAGCAATTATCACAAGTCCCTCTGGTGAAAAAAAAACAAACTCACAAGCATGTTTAGTGATAATGATCCCTAACTTCTAGTTATTCACATCAAAGCTTTGCGTGCCGGTAGGATTAGGGTAGTGTTTTATATCTGGTTATGTGAGAAGCATTCTAGAGAGGTATTGTAATGTAGGATTAGACTAATGTTTATATCTGGAGATAGAGATGTGAGGAACATTCTGAGGATTTCTGCACGTATGTTCAACTACTCTCTCTTACCTAAGAATTAGTTCTTGTCATTATTGTTATTGTGCACTGTTAATTTGCGTACATTATAACGTCAAAAAAATTAGTTCTCTCCCAGGTTCTAGAGTGTTCTGAGCTGTACTGGCAGATGGACACAGGGACGGGGGTTTATTTAAAGAGACAGTAGCCGAGCAGCTACAGCAGCAACGCCTTGTCCCCATTCATAGTGAACAGTGGGGTCTAAATTCCTTAGACTTTTTTCGCTGCTGCACACTCGATCCCGCCAGTCGTCATGCAGACTTCCACTACTGCTCCAGCCTTCGACCCGTTGAGGGGTGGATCCTGCAGTAGTTCCAGGCAGCCGGGAGCCACGACGATCTCTGGCACCGTTGGTGGTTCAACGTGAAGTCTGGGTACGGATTCATCAGACGTTGGGACACTGGATCTGATGCTTTTGTGCACAGACTTGAGATCGTTGCCCAAATCCATGGCATTTCCGACGCTCTCTCGGCGAGGGTGAGACAGTGGAGTTTTGTCTCCAGCAGTCACCGAAGGGTCCTGAGGCTACAGGTGTCACTGGGCCGGGGGGTGCTGCTGTGAAGGGCTCTGCCCATGCACAGTGGCGCACCGAGGCCCAGAGACGCCGCCCTAGGGGTCCTTGGTGTTCTGGGGAGATCAACACCATTGTCTCGATGTGTGTTGCTACGGCGGAGGCTTTTTGTGGGGGTAACAAAGCCGTTTTGCACGTACTACCTCAGATTTTCGAGGAGAACGGGCTTCCACGCATTGCCATCCCTCGAAGCTTTGCTGGCAACACACATTCCTCCCCTCGTCAGCAGCGTTGGCCCCGGCTACCGCAGCCGCAGCCCCGCCTACCTCCATCTCGGCAGCGCACAACACCGCGCACAAGGCTGCGGCTCGATTGACCTCTCAACAGGGCGACTGGCGCCAGTAAGATCACCGACCCGGAACTTGCTATGGGCTTCGATTACGTCACCACTGTCGCGGAGGTCCACCCTCTGCCTTCAGCAGCTGGGGGAAATCGGGTTGCCTCCCCCGATCCGTCCGTCTGTCTGGACAAGCAGAACCCTTCCTCCCCTTCTCCATCTGCTGCTGTGCAAGTGGACCTCCCTGCTGCTTCTACTCCGTCTGCGGCCTCAGCTTCTCAGTCTGCTAGCCCCCAAACTGCCCAGATCATCGCCCGAGCCCTTGAGCAGGTCTTTTCTGACATTGCTCAGGAAGATCCGCCTCCCCTTCAAGACTCTGGGGACATAGATCTGTTTGCGGATCAGGATCGGGACTCCGAGTGGGACGATCAGTCATCGGGGGCTTCGATCTCACCGTGATCTGACAGGCTTTCCCCATACCATCGTACGCCAACCCACGTCTTCTTCCCTGCCCTTCTCGCCATTCTTCATCAGTCTGACTGCCTGCCGTGCTACGCTCCCACTGGGGAGCCTTACTCTGCTTTTACCCTGACTGGCTCTTGTTTGCCCGTGTCCCCACAGGTTGGGCAAATATACAACAACAACAACAACTATCGAGTCAGTTCAGTTTAGTCAGTGAACCAGTGAGTGATAAAGTAGGTGTGTGGCAGGTGAGTTTTTCGTCTGTGAACAGTCAGTAACTCAATAACAGAGTTAATGAGTCAAACAGTGAGAGTAATCAGTGAACGACGAAGTAGTCAGACAGTCAGTAAGTGAGAGTTAGTCAGACAGTGAATGAGTAGTGATGAGCGAATGATGGATTAACGTGAGAAAGGTTTCAGTATTCTGCAACTGTACCTTAGCTGTGCCTAGAAGAAAAAAAACTTAGAGGTGTTCACCTGCCTTTGATTAACCGCCTAGCCTGTCCCGGTGTTGTTCTCAACGTCTCAACGAACTACTGAGGTGTAACAACCCTTTTACTTGTCGTAGGTACCGAGAGATTTTTCGTGTCAGCTGTCAAGTTTTGGTTTTAAAAAGTATTTGAATCACTGGACTGCTGAAACAAGAAAGAATACGAATAGGCCATATCCTGAACCATCACCTGATTGTTGCCATCCAGGAGGGTGAAGTAGGTGCAAACCAATGCCTAGAAAGAGTGGAAACAACAGACACAAACATATTACTGGCAGGACAACAACCAGGAAGCAGACACCACCAGGTACACTTGTGGCCTCCCAGACACTGCCAGGGACAGACACCTCGCACTGCTTCCTGCCATCCTATATTAAATTACAGCTGACAAAGACTCTCAATCTCTTTCAGTTCTATTGATGGGCAGGCACTGTCAGACTGGAGGATAAATTTGACATGTAACAAAGGAGACTCATTTCTACCTCATAACTAAGGCCTATGAACTTTCACGGAACCACAGCTTACAGAAGTATTCAAACTGTCCCAGATCTGTCAGATGGAAGCAAACCAGCCGTAGTAGACTGGGAACCACCAAGAAAACTGGCGACTGGATGCCACGACCACAACAATAATATACTTTTACCTTAACCTGGCTTATTAATTGTAGATCAGTGACAGTAAGACAATACTTTGAATCGTCTGAAGTCTTTCCATAACACTTCCCTCTGATCAGCAGCATAGTCTGGTGCTAATCTATTGTTATAACTGAGCATTCAAGATGGTGAGATGACAATTCTCCAGGTTAGAGAGAAAAAAAAACACACACACACACACACACAACCAACACCGCCAGGAGCTGCGTCAAGTCTATGGATATCTCATAATATTCACGAATCCTTCCCTTCCTGTCCCCGTCCCACCGCCTGTGCTCTGGCCGAGGCAGGTTTGATGCCGGAAAGGGACGCCTTTACGTGCTGACACCGATATAACCTGGCAGCTCCAGTGTCTTACAAATGTCCCTCTGTTCCCTCCCTTTTCCCTAAAAAGGAGGAGGATGAACTGCAGGAAAAGGGTAACTGAAGCCTACTGTCCACTAGGTTCAGATTCAAATGAGCCTGGGACGTCAACAACAATAATTATGTAATGTTGGCAATGAAGCAAACGAAACTATCACTTTCACACAGTCATTTCCGCAGTCGATTCATAAAAAAAATAAAATAAAATAATATAAAAACAAAAATGTTCATGATGTTAGTTCGGTAAGGTTGTGAGGTGGAGCCGGGATTTCTGGGGCTTACATGGAGCATGAATGATTGTCAGGCTCATTTCACAATGCATGTTGATAATTCTATTGAAGCATTTTCTTATTCTTTGTTTCTCTATCCTACCTCACTCCATCCTTAAGTACGAATGAGGCTTTGATGATGATGATGGTGAGAGTGTGTTACCGCCAAGAGTGACTGTGGAAGCGGCAACAGAGAAGTGAAGATCTTGTAGGTCAGCATCATAACAAAAACCAGCGACAACAAATGTGGGTTACAGTCATCATTTTGCATATTTCAGGTAGCTCACTGGCAGGCAGAAGACAGTGCTACGGCTCTACATCCTCCGCATAGCACTTCTTCGCGACAAGCATCATATTCTGTGTTAATCTATTGTTACTGCTCAGCATTCAAAGTAAAGAGGTATCTAGTTTAGGCCAATTTAGAGTAAAAAGAGTATAGCAAGAATAGCGTGTGTGTGTGTGTGTGTGTGTATTTTACCTAATTGTGATATACAGGAAATGAGCTACACTCGTGGGGTCCCGTCTCTGTTTCTCAATAAGTCAAATTTAGCTTTAAACTCGTTTAAGTTTTTAGACTGGACGATCTCTTTGTCCAGTCTATTCCACAGGTCTATGCATCTATACGGAAAATTATATTTCTTGATGTCCTTCAAGCAGCGCGGCTTCTTCAATTTCAGTCCATGTCCTCTTGTTGCTCTCTTATCCCATAAAAACAGTTCTTCTCTATCAATTTTATCTACTCCCATCATGGTCCTTAACACTGCAATCATGTCACCCCTCTCTCTCTTTTCCTCTAAGGATGGCAAATCCAGCCTTTCTAGCCTCTCACTATATGACAGATCTGCCAAACTGGGGACCATCTTGGTTGCTGTTCTTTGTATTCTCTCAATCTTGTTTATATCTTTCTTTTTGTGTGGGGACCACACTACTGCTGCATATTCTAACCTGAGGCGGATCATGGCCACTATCAGTTTTTTCATCATCTCTTCATTCATGTAATGGAATGCCACTCTTATGTTGGTCAAGAGTTTATATGTCTAACTATCTTGTTGATGTGTTTTTCAGGTGACAAACTATCCTGGATCAGCGCTCCTAAATCTTTCTCTTCTCTCGCTTTTGTGATTGGTTCATTACCCATCATATAGTTCAGTGAAGGTCTCTTGGTGCTTCTACCCATTTCCAATATTTTAAATTTTTTTGCGTTGAATTTCATTTCTCACATCCGGCTCCAGTCATGTATCCTATCCAGATCCTCCTGCAGCATTTTACAGTCCTCCTCAACCTCTACCTTCCTCAAGATCTTGGCATCATCAGCAGACAGACTTGCATAACTGTTTACTCCATCTACCATATCATTTATGTAAATCAGGAACATTACTGGCGCCAACACCGAGCCCTGTGGGACACCACTTGTTACTTCTCTCCATCCAGACATCCTGTCCTTTATTACTGTCCTCATTTGTCTGTCTCTCAAAAAGTCTTTCATCCATTCCAGAAGGTTACCCTTCAGTCCTCCTATATGCTCTAGTTTCCACATTAGTCTCTTATGGGGTACCTTGTCAAAGGCCTTCTCCAAATCCAAATATACACAATCCACCCAACCGTCTCTCTCCTGCAGCACATCAATTGCTCTTGAGTAAAAGCTCAACAAGTTGGAAACACATGACCTTCCACTTCTAAATCCAAACTGACTTTCAGTCAAAATATTCATCTCTTCCAGATATTTTATCCACCTATCTTTCAGAACCTTCTCGCACAATTTTGCAACCATGCTGGTTAGGGACACTGGTCTATAGTTCAGGGGTTCTTCCTTGTTTCCTCCCTTATAAATTGGTACCACATTTGCTCTCTTCCATTCCCGAGGCACTTTCCCTTCTTCCAGCGAACACAAAATTAAACTGTGAATCTTATCTGCCAGTTGGTCTCTGCATTCCTTCAGTACCCAATTTGAAATTCCATCTGGTCCTGGGGCTTTCCTTACATCTTGAGTTTCCAGTAATTTGTACACTTCCTGCACTTCCACTTTTATATCTTTTATCACTACACTCCTAGTCACTCCCTCCCCCTCCACAAACTCCCCTTCATTAGTAAAAACTGATTGGAAACGTTTGTTCATTATTTCAGCTTGCATTGCCGCATCATTATAGACCTCTCCTTCTACTTTCAGTTTGGTGATTCCTTCCTTTTGTTTCAATTTGCCATTAACAAATCTGTAAAACAATTTGGGTTCATCCTCACATTTGTCGATTATACCTTTTTCAAAGTTCCTTTCTTCCTCTCTACGAATTCTTGTATATTCATTTCTAGTTCTTTTATATTCTTCCTTTGTTCTGTTATTACCTCTCTTTCTCCATTTGTTCCATGCCATGTTCCTCTTTTTTTGTTATAATACACCTTCTATTAAACCACTCCTTTTTCATGTATTCTTTCCCACTTACTCTTGGAACATATTTATCCACTCCTGAATTATAGAGGTCTAGAAAGATATCCCACTTCCTCTGAATCTCTCTTGTTTCTCTGAATTTTCTCCAATCTGCATTTTCAAAAAATTTACTCAATTCCGTAAAGTTTGCTTTCCCAAAGTTGTATCTTCCCTGCCTATGGAGCTCATCTCTTGGCACCACGTTCCCTATTATCATCTGGAACTCAATGACCACGTGATCACTTTTTCCTATAGGACCCATATATTTCAAGGATTCAATTACATCAGGTTCTTTGGTTAGCAGTAAATCTAATCTTGCTGGGGTGTCATCACCTCGGAATCTTGTCTCTTCTTTGACCCACTGCGTCATTACATTATTCATCACAATGTTTAACAATATAGTGCCCCACGAATCTTCGCTGCCTCCTGAGTCCCATTCCTCCCAGTTCACCTCTTTACAATTAAAATCACCCATTAGAATTATATTGCTGCTTTTCTCGATCACTTTCTGTAGGTAACTAACCATGTCTGACAACATCTCCTGGTATTCATCATCAGTCCATGCTCTTGTCTTAGGTGGAACATATACTACTGCTATATCTCTCTTACAGTTCTCTCCAGTTTCTAATTTCATGTTTATCACTTCAGCCCTACCCTCTCCCATTTCCACAGAATCTATATCTAAGTTATTCTTCACTGCTATCATCACTCCTCCTCCCATTTTATCTTTTCTGTCTCTTCTCCACAATTTGTATTTGCCATCTCCCATATGGATATCAATATTCTCCCTTAACTTGGTCTCTACAAAGCACATAACATCAGGTTCTTGTACCCTCAAGAAATCGCTGATTTCTAACATTGCCGATATTAATCCATCAACATTAGTGTACGCCACTTTCAAACTTTTTCGTTATTACTTATACCGTCTTTTCTCCTCCTCTCCGTTGGTACCACTTCCTCAATTTCTGGTCCATAACTCTCCAATAAAACACTGTCTTCTCCTTCTCCGTTCTTTGTTCGTTTTTTGCCATAGCTTCCTTTACTAACTCCTTTATTTTAGCTCTTTCTTCCTCATTTGCATCTCTCCTTAACCAGACATTTTCGAACCCCTCTTTGTCTGCTAATTTCCATGTCCTACTCATGATTTCATTTACTATTGCCTGGGACTTAAACTTCACCTTCAATGGCCTTGCCCCTCCTTCCTCATACTTACCTAACCTAAACACTTCTTCAATCTCTTCTAGGGCTTCATTGTTACCCTCCATGACTACTGATAATATTTCTTTAACTTTACTCAATTCTTCTCTTTCTCTTTCAGATCTTATCGTGTGTGTGGGGGAGGGCAATATCATTTACCCTTTTCGGTTCCAACTATGGCTAAGTGTAGTCAGATCGGAGGGTGAATTTGACTAGAAACCAAGTAGACTCATTCCTGTCTCTTAACTAAGGCTCATCAAATTCTGTGTAATGGCGACTTAGCAATCAAGTTGTGAGAGGGGCCCGGATCTAGGAAAACAGACCGGCTATAATACGGTCCAAAACAAAATAACAGTAACTACGAAACTAACAGGGTCATATGGAAACACCTAACAGTCTACAGTCATTAAGAGGACGTCAGTTGTGATTAGGTATGGCTAGCCTGCATCCCACAATAAAGAATGCAGTCAGTAGCTGTATAATACTAGTAAATATGTTCCATCAACGTCACCGTATCAAAAAACATCGTCAGAATGTTGAGTATCGCATCCCATTTAGCGGTTTGAGGTTACAGCACACGACCCCTGAACCTAGTAAAAATCTGAACAAAACCCAGCAACTCTGAAACTTTAGATCTGGGGGGGAGATGGTGTTACTATGGGTTAAAACATCTACTGAAACCCAAGCTATATCCTTTTCACTCCAACTTGGCCTAAAATAGCCATCTCTCCATCTTGAATGCTGAGTTGTAACAGCAGATTAACGCTGGTATATCAGGCAAGTCGCTAAAAATTGCTACTTGAAATACTCTAGAAAACGACGAAAATTTGACCCAGATGAAGGTAAAACGAGTATACTGAAGGAAACAAGTAGATTTCATTCCCTTTGACTTGGCCCAAATTTTAATCCTTTTGCAGCTTATTTCATGTAGTTCAATGGCAGGAAAAGACAATACAGCGGCTCTCCTTCTGNCACTACTTGACGAGAGACTTGGCAAGGGCTTCCCCCAGCCTCGTAATAAGCCGCAAAAGGACGAAAATTTGGGTCAAGTTAGGGTAAAACAAGTGTAGTACGAATTTCTTTTTTCTTCTAATTTTCATATTAATTCCACTATTGCATCTTATTCCGTGTTCTGTGGAAGCTTCCCAACACCTCTCCCTAAGCAATTTATTTTCCTTACTACTCCCTACTATCGTCTTCCTTCCCATTTCAATAATTCAAATACCGCTATTTTCAGCATATAGCACACAAATCGGTATTACCCAACCATATCAAACAATAAATCGCTACGGAAGAGGTGTTAGGGAGCTTCCTTAACCGACAAGACTATGGACCCAGGTTTCCATAACTGTAGCCCGTCTCCTAAATGGTACTGAAGCCTTCGTAGCGCCTCTTTCTCGGCGATTTATTCTGTCCATTGCACCTTAATACAATCCTGTGTGTTAATGATGCAAACTGTCATTATTAAAACGATATAAATGACAAACCAAAATGTTTAGCGTATAATATACAAAATAAATCGCCACGGAGGAGGATTTACGAAAATTCCAAAGCCACTTAAACAAAAAAACACGGTACCCGATATGACGAGAGAGAGAGAGAGAGAGAGAGAGAGAGAGAGAGAGGCCTGTGATCAGTAGGAAAAAGATTTGAATTATCGGCGAATCTGTTGTAAAAAAAAAAAAAAAAAAGCAGTGTGGATAGCCCTTGCGTTAGATAACAGGTACAATAAATTTTGGAACGCGAGAGACTAACGAGGAGAGTGTATGTGAGTGAGGTGGAGGGGAGAAGGGGGAGGAGGAGACCGAGGATGAGATGAAGGGTTGGGGTGGAGAGGTATATGAGATAAGGAGGTGTGAGCTGGGGGTAGGGCATCGAAATGGCGGGGGACAGGGCGACATGGAGGCGATTTGTTTGTGGCCACCCCTTACGGGATTAATGCGTCTGCACTCGGCTTAGGAAGGATCGGTATAATTCCTCCTTGGTTATTTAAAATCATCCTGAGATACCAAGAATA
>JAGKTI010010843.1:0-27675 GCA_018397915.1 Birgus latro
CCCCCCGAAATGATATTTTCCTCTTAGAATATTTTAGACTGTCAAAGGTGTCTTTTTTCTTGTTTTATTAATTTCATGGTTCAGTGTATAAAATGAATACAGTGCTTCTGTTCAACGTCACAGAAATATTGGGCACAATATTAGTTCAGTATTCAAATTTAATATTATTACCTCCGCCAACGAAGTTGGACGGAGGTTATGTGATTACCCGTGTCTGTCTCTTTGTCTGTACACAAAATATAACAAAAAAAGTCACAGTCGAATGTTGATGAAATTTACTGGAGTGGTAGACAAAAAACGAGTAATAGATTTTGAGGCGGATCAGGACCCATATGTGGATCCAGGATTTTTTGTTTTGATAGTGATTTTTGTACAGTGTGATAATGATTTTTATTACCTAGTGATGTAACATTTTGGAAACTCGTGTTTAAGACTTTGGTCGTATGTGTAGCTACTCAGCAGCAAATTGTATGTTTTATTGGTGTTGGCGGTGGTACAGTACGCTCTCCCTCTGAGTGCTTTCTGGTTGCTATTTTTGGTTTAGCGCAATAGTCGACACACCTCTGGTATTGTTCTTGTCTTCACTGGTCCAGGACTCAAACCTGAGTTATCTTCCTTAATCGCTGAAATCTTATAAGCATTGTTGTAGGTAAATTTGGAGGTTTGAATGCCAGGCCTTTCGATTAGCCACCACCAATGTAACTTCTTTTCGACGCTTGTTGGTTGCCATGGGAACATAAACTTCCTTATTTGGTCTCTCTTACAGGATTCAGTTCCTACTTTGTTCTTTCTTACCATCCAGTCCCTTTTCTTAAGTGAATTCAGTCCCTTTCGAATCTACCCGGTTCCTCACCTGACGCACAGCACGTACCTGCGTCATACAATAATGCTACCACTCTCTCATAGCTTTCGTTTATCGTCATCATTATAGATCAAAAAGCAATAATAATAACTGACCTTCTCCACTCTTAACCTATTTTTCATATTTTATCTTAGCCTGTTTTTCTCTTTCATATATGTTTTAACCAACTTCGTCCTTTCCTTTAATGTACTGTTTTTCCACTGAGCTGTACTGTTTGGCAGAGCCGTACACTAACCTGTTCTTTCGCGTACCATCCCCATCCCTGCATTGTCCTATCCAGTCAGATCAAAGCCTGCCCTGTTCCAGCCCGCTCTGTCACTAGTCCAAAGCTAAACAACATTTACCTCGTACATGCTTAGAACATGATACCCGACTCTCGTTTGTGTGTTCACTCTCGTCACTAACATCTGGCGTCGTACATTATCCTGCTCTTGTACATACAGCACACAGTATATATGGCCCTCTCTGATATCACTGTTATTTCGTCTTACGTTACTGCCGGCAACGTTTCAGCAGTGGGGTCTTGGCAAATAAGAACGCCGCAGTAAAATCTAGATCTGTACTTACTGAGATTTAAGACCTTGCCTGAGGGGTTTGGTTTAGGTGGCATCAGTCAGGCGTAATTCACTGTGATTGCGTTAATGTACTGCCTTGCGGTGAGGCAGACAGACGGAAAGAAAGGGAGAGATGATGAAGAAAGAAAAAAAAGGAAGCAATTTTCTCTCTGACAAAGCTCAGGGAGGCGTGAAATAGCAGCGGATTCCTCCCCTGATGAACTGTGTAGCCCAGCGGGGAAAGCGGTGGACAGAAGTACAAAGGAAGACAGAGATGTGGAAGTGAATGCAGTTATATAAGCAAACATTTTTATCGGTCACTATTTGGATTACATTTGGAAGTGATGCTGTCCCGGGTAAAAAAAAAAAAAAGTTGAAGAATGATACAGTTCAGTTAAAAGCTAGACAGTGGAAGAACAACCATAGTTGAGAGACAACAATTTGTACACGCAACTTGCACTATCAACAGTTAATCTACTGCCAGGCTATTTTATTCAACCTAGAGAACATGTTTGATAATGGTGGGATGAATCTTTTTTTTTTCTTTTTTTTATGCAAGAATGAAAGAACCAAAGGCCAGGAGCCCGCAAACCGTTCTTTCCAAGAAAAAAAAATACAAAAGAGAGCCAAATTCAAGATCCAATCATTTCGAGATGTCTGGAAACACTGCGTTTGAAAGAATGGAGATCATAGGAAGTAGGAAATACAGAGAGAGGGAGACAGTTCCAGAATTGACCGATTGCATAAATGAAGGACTGGAAGTAACGGTTAACTCTTGCATTAGAGAGTTGCACAGAAAAGGGATGAGAATTTGTTGCTAGACTGGTGTAAATGTGCAAGGATGCAAGCAGACCGTTCGGAGGAGCAGTGACCATTGAAGTAGCGATGGAAAAGAGTTAAAGATGCAACACTGCGGCGAAGAGACAGAGGTTGAAGGGAGTCAGTAAGAGGTGGAGAGTTAATGAGACGAAAAGCCTTTGACTCCAACCTATTGAGAAAAGCTGCATGTGGGGAGCCTCCCCACACATGAGAGTTGTACTCCACACAGGGGCGAATAAAGCCTGTGTATAAAGTCAGCAACTGTGCAGGGGTAAAGAAGGTACGGAGTCAGCTTAGCACACCCAGTCCCTTGGAAGCAGATTTTACAAGAGATGCAATATGATCTTTCCAAGATAAGCCCCGAGTGAATGAAACCCCAAGCATGTTCAAGGATGATGCAGGACTGAGCTGGATATTATTAAACATTAGTGGGAACTCCTGTGGAAGATTGTGTCGGGTTGGTTGGCGTAAAAACTGAGTTTATGATGCATTAAAAACAACGAGATTACTTTTACCCCAGTCAGAGATACGAGCCAAGTCATACATTAGGTGTGCCATAGCCTCATCTCTTGTTTGTTAAAGTAACTGCTGAGATGGACGTTGGGAGAACTGAATGGAAGGGTGAAGGGTGGAATCATCAGCGTACAAGTAGATAGGGTTAGATGTACAGCTTAGAAGGTCTTTGATGAATAAAAGGAAGAGAGTTGGTGAAAGGACAGAACCCTGAGGAACACCACTGTTGATAGATCTAGGAGAAGAACAATGGCCGTCTACAACAGCGGCTATAGAACGACAAGAAAGGAAGCTAGAGATGAAGGCACAGTCAGAAGTATAGAAACCGTAAGAGGGCAGTTTGGAATTTTAAGATTTATGCCAGACTCGATCGAAAGCCTTTGAGATGTCAAGTGCAATGGCAAAACTTTCGCCAAAGTCCCGAAAGGAGGATGACCAGGAGTCTGAAAGGCAGGTGAGAAGATCGCCAGTGGAGCGTCACTGACGGAACCCACAATGACGATCAGAAAGAATTTTGTGATAAGAAAGATGCTTTAAAATTTTTCTGTTAAGGATTGACTCGAAAACTTTTGAGACACAGGATGTTAAATCAATTGGACGATATTTTGAGGGTTGGGAATGGTCACATTTCTTTGGGACTGGCTGAATGATAGCAAACTTCCAGCAAAAAGGAAAGGTACAAGTTGATAGACAAAGGCGAAAGAGTTTACCATGCAGGGTGTAAGCACAGAAGCACAGTTCTTGAGGACAACAGGAGGGACTCCATCAAGCCCATGTGCCTTGTTAGTATTAAAGCCAGTGATGGTAGAAAATACATCAGCTGAGGAAATTTTAATGTCATCCAGGAGGAAGTCAGAGGGGAGAAGTGATGAGAAGTGATGGAGGAACTGCACCGGAATCGTTTAAGGTGGAATGGAAGGAGAAACTCTGAGGGAAGGGATCTGCTTTATCAGTACAAGAAATAGCTACAGAGCCATCAGAGTAGAAAAGAGGAGGGAAGGATGATGAGGTAAAGTTGTTAGAAAGGCTTTTGGCAAGGTGCCAGAAGGAGCGGGAAGAATTCGAGCTGGAGAGTTGAGAGCATTTAGCAGGGATGAAATTATTTTTAGCAGAGCGAAGAACAGACTTAGCACGATTCCGGGCAGGAACATAAAAAAGATGTGATTCAGGGGTGGGTTGGCTCTGGTACTTTTTACAGGCCCTTTCCTTGTTGCGGACAGCATTAGAACAAGCGTGATTAAATCAAGGCTTTCTTGCATTATTTAAAGGATATGAGAAAGGAATGTATGCTTTCATGCCCGAGAGAATTTTTTTTTTTTATACAAGGAAGAAGGAACCAAAGGCCATGGGCCTGCATACTGTTCCTTCCAAGAAAAGCAAAAACAATACAAAAGAGAGCCAAATTCAAGATCCGTTCATTTTGAGATGCCTGGACACACTGCGTTTGAAAGACTGGAGATCATAGGAAGTAGGAAATACAGACAGAGGGAGACAGTTCCAGAGTTGGCCAGTTGCATAAATGAAGGACTGGGAGTAAAGGTTAACTCTTGCATTAGAGAGATGGACAGAATAGGGATGAGAGTTTGTTGCTAGACGGGTACTTCGTGCCCGTCGTAGATGTGGAGGGATACAAACAGACAGTTCAGAGGAACAGTGACCGTTGAAATAGCGATAGAAGAGAGATAAAGAACAACAGTGCGGCGAAGAGACAAAAGCTGAAGGGAATCAGTAAGAGGAGGAGAGTTAATGAGACGAAAAGCCTTTGACTCCACCCTATTGAGAAGAGCTGCATGTGGGGAGCCTCCCCACACATGAGAGTTGTACTCCATACACGGGTGAATAAAACCCGTGTACAAGGTCAAAAACTGTGCAGGGGTAAAGAAAGTTCGGAATCGGCTTAGCACACCTAATCTCTTGGAAGCAGATTTCACAAGAGATGTAATATGTTCTTTCCAAGACAAATTCCGAGAGAATGAAACCCCAAGCATGTTCAAGGATGATGCAGGACAGAACTGGACATTATTAAACATTAGTGGGTAATCCTGAGGAAGATTTTGTCGGGTTGAAAAGTGTAAGAACTGAGTTTTCGATGCATTAAAAATAACAAGATTATTTTTACCCCAATCAGAGATACGAACCAAGTCAGACATTAGGTGTGCCATAGCCAGATTCGTCTTCTTTTTTTTTTTTTGAAGTAACTGCTGAGATGGACGTTGCGGAAACCGAATGGAAAGGTGAAGGGTGGAATCATCAGCATATGAGTGGAAAGGGTTAGATGTACAGCTAGAAGGTCATTGATGAATAAAAGGAAGAGAGTTGGTGATAGGACAGAGCCCTGAGGAACACCACTGTTGATAGGTCTACGAGAAGGACGATGGCCGTCTACAACAGCGGCTATAGAACGACCAGAAAGGAAGCTAGAGATGAAGGCACAGATAGAAGGATAGAAACCGTAGGAAGGCAGTTTGGAAATTAAAGATTTATGCCAGACTCGATCGAAAGCCTTTGAGATGTCAAGTGCAATGGCAATGCTTTCGCCAAAGTCCCGAAAGGAGGATGACCAGGAGTCTGAAAGGTAGGTGAGAAGATTGCCAGTGGAGCGTCCTTGACGGAACCCATACTGACGATCATAAGAAGGTGGTGACAGGAAAGATGCTTTAAAAATTTTCTGTTAAGAATTAACTCGAAAGCTTTTGAAGCACAGGATGTTAAAGCAATTGGACGATAGGTAGAGAGTTGGGAATGGTCACCATTCTTTGGGACTGGCTGAATGAGAGCAAACTTCCAGCAAGAAGGAAAGGTACAAGTTGATAGACAAAGGCGAAAGAGTTTACCTAGGTAGGGTGTAAGCACAGAAACACAGTTTTTGAGGACAACAGGTGGGACTCCATCAGGCCCATATGCCTTGTTAGTATTGAGGCTAGTGATGGCAGAAAATACATCAGCTGAAGAAATTTTAATGTCAGTCAAGCGGAAGTCAGAGGGGGGAAGAACACTCAGATGGCTCCCGGCCATGGAAACAATAATTATTGCAGGAAAATCAAAGACGTACTGCCTGAGGGCCTCCAAATCTGCAGCTCCACAGTGCCACAGTCGGCGTTTCTTTGGAGGGTCCACATGCCTCACCGGAGCAATAGGTCAGGTCAAGGTAATAAGGTTGTGATCGGAAGACCCCCCTCCAATTCGATAAATTTCTCTTAAGCTGCGGTAAAATGGTCTGGAGACAGTAAGAATAAGATATAAAATGTGTCTTTGGACTGAAAGAGTCAATAGGCTTCGTACAGAGTAAATTAATACCAGTATTAAATTTGCAGCAGATAGGATGATAATGTTTCTAACAAATTCATTTTACAATGTTGTTGCGTGAAGATTCTGATAGTGACTCGGACGTTCATGATAAAATCTGTTGATGCTGCCAGCGAGTATTGTATGAAACACAATGGAACATTTTCATTGCTGAAAATGTGATTGCCCGACAATATAGGTCGTAGTTTATGGCTTAGCATTATTAACAGACATATCGACACCTTTGACTAAGGACTTTAAAGATTAAAAGCACTGATTTCTCACGAAAAAGAGTTCCAGAATTGACTTTGTTCTGAATGTCTACTTAATTTTCAGCAAGCAGGGAGAACAAAAAATGTGGGAAGGAAGCGCATGGGGCAAGAATAGTGTGGGTAAAGGAAAGGGGAAGAGATATTAGAAGCAGCTTTACAGATAATCGTTTTATTAAGGAAAATATTTTGTATAAAGAACATAGTTAGACAGAGAGAAGTAGGATACAGGAAAGAGGAGGGAGAAGAAGAGAAAAATAGTCAGGGCTGTAGAGAACGGATGGTTTAGAACTCTGATAGTAATTTTACAGTTGTAATGTTATTTTTGTTTAACTCTTGCCAATTAAATGTTCCGAGTACTGTATTTACAATAAGTTTAATTCCTGTTACTGAATAACACTCACGGTGATGAGGGTAAAGCAAATCAAAGGGAGTCGAATGAAACAGAGAATGCTGGCGGGGGGGGGGGGGGGAGAAAAAGAAAAACAGGGGCGGAAGGGGGAGAACTGTGAGGAGGAAAAAAGTAGTGAAAAAAGGTGCAAGGGAGTGGGGCAAAAATGAGGATGAAGAGAGACTGTGAGGGTGTGTGGATAAGGAAAGGACATGAACTCGTAATATTTATGATGGTCACATAAATCTTCGCTTTCGTAAACTCAAACGTATCGAAATTAAAATAGTTAGATGAACGTGTAGTGCGTCTTTGAATGACAGGCTTTAGGGGGAAAGAGAGGATTAAGAGTGGCGAAATGAGAGGAAGGATGGGGCTTGAATATATTAGCGCTGCATTGGGCAGGGGTAGACTGAGATGGTTAGGCTCGTGGAGAAGATGGAAGATGACAACTGGAGCTGCGAGAGAAAAATAGATAGAGACTTGGAACGAAGTCATCGAGTGTGACCTTTGGGTAGAGGAAATGAAAAGAGTGGCTGCTAGATATCGAACAGCGTGGAAAGCCGCCATAGATACCAAGGCCGACGCATGTAAGCATATTGAACCATTTATGAACGAAGGAACGAACGCACGAATGTTGCTATACTTCTTCATTGTCAGAATAAGTCCCCGTTACAAGCAGTTGTATTTATGAATAATATGACATACTAAATGAAGTATAACAAAACTCATATAACAGCTTCCATTTGATTTGTTTCTGTATTGAGCTTAAAGACACATACTTTTCAAAATTAGCAATAAAACGTTAGTGATAGGCTTGATAGCAGGATGTTACTGAGAAGAGGAGAAACGAGTAGGAAAAGAGAGAAGGAGAAGTGATCTTAGAACACACACACTGCCAGTATTTATGTTTTTGTTGTGTTTCACTGACTTCGTAGTCCATGTCTTCTAACCAGTAATGAAAATTCTCTTATGTATCATACAATACTAGTTAGCAACATCAACCGAAATAAGTCCGTCCATTGGAGTTGCTGCTTAAATTCTATATGCACTAATGCCATGCATTTGCCAGTATCACTGTAATCCCACGAGCAGGACGCAAATATTATTAAAGAAAGTTTTATATTGTCTCCGATAACATATTCTAAATATTATCCGTTCTAAGACATACCAGGCAACTATATTTACCAGATTAAAAGCCCCGTAGTGTTACCAGATTAAAAGCCCCGTAGCACGAAGGCTGTGGGGACGAATTTTTGCTGTCGACTCTACTTCGAGAGGTGGTAGGTGGTGATGACCATCATCCACTCACTTGGTGTAGCACTGCCTACTTTTCCCTTCACCTTTATCTTCTGTGTGTGTGTGTGTGTGTGTGTGTGTGTGTGTGTGTGTGTGTAATCGTTAACAAGAAAAGAAGCAATGGAAGCTTCACACAATCACGATCATCTAAAGTACATCTTTAAAATCCTGTTGATAACAGCTTTGATATTAATTCTAATTACTGCTGTTCAATTTTATTGGGCTGTAAGAGAAGCTTCAGACGGATCAGTACGGTATAAACTGAAAGCTGGAGAGAAGAAACAATATTATTTTTGATGAAGATGTTGGTTCCTTGCAATAAAGCTTGAAATACTCGGGTTAATGTGCATTTTTCATATGTTACTGAGGATAAGCAAGATGTCTATCCTGAATATCTCAATGAAACCGGGGAAAAGTGGTGTCAGAATACTTTCTCTGAGCCCCAACATTTTGGCACAAAAGACTGACCACATGCGTTAGCTGTTTGGTACAGTAGATTCCCACAGCATGAGTGGAATCTATCTTACCTTGAGGTAAGATAGCTCCCACAAGACACTTATGTATTGCTAATCAAGGTACTAAAAATTTAATTGAAAAGTAATAATACACTGACAATAAGAATGATGATGTTTCCTTCTCAATCCTTGTAAATAATCCAAAGCTTCTCAGTATACAAACGATGGAATGGACGCGTGTTGTGTCTACTTGGGCAATACCGCGCGCTGCGGATCGAGCGAAAAAAAGCTCGGCCAAGTAGACAGAGATCAGCTGACCAACCAAAACATTCAAGATGGCGGAGGATGCTGCTCAGTCACTGATTGAAGAAGTTTATTTGATGAAGTCTGTATGCTCAAGTGTCAATAAAACTCCACTATAACACATTAATAACCACTTTTATATACGTGATGATGATGATGGGAGGCCTTATACTTCGTCTTGGCTTTGAGATAGGTGCTTCGTCACCAACACGTTCATAGCGGTTTTATAAACAAACCTATAAACTAGACACTATACCCAAAGACTCTTTGATATTTCATTACTTAACACAATGAATTTGGTGAAGTTCAGCCTCCTCATAGGAGTGAAAAAAGTCCACAATTGGAGCACTTGTAGTACACAGTTGAAGTGGCCGCCATCTTCTTTGTTTACAAACAGTGGAGCACGCCGACCGATCCACCTCATTCTTTCGCTATCTTCGCCCGGCGGGCGGAAAAACTTGCACGCCGATCAATTCTGTCTACCAGCGAAGCGCTCAGTAGCGCCCCGTGGCGCTCGGCCAAGTAGACACAAGGCTGAGTTCGAGTGACGCCACCTGGCTGCTCTAGGATTCGAGCGTGAGAGCTACCGGACCGGCAGTTGTGTAACAATGCTAACCACTAGGACATTATAGTGTATATGTTACAGTCAATATCTAAATCTAGACAAATTGTAAAGTGACTGAAGTTTTCAGGCAATATGTGAATTGCCTGGTTCACCCAGTCAATTTAGAAATCAGCTAAAAATTGCAGACAATTTACAAAGTGACTAAAATTCTGATATATTTTCTTGGCATATTGACTAATATGGGGTAATATACTGACATAGACAAACAAACAGTATTCTTGAGTAGAATTTTATTTTCTAAAACCTGCGTGACAATAGAATGTGATAATAAAACCTACGTGACAATATAATGTGAAAATAAAACAATGATAGAATAAAATGTGACAATAAAGTAAGACATTAAATCAGTTTTTATTCTTACAGGTCAAGCTAGAGTGGCACCGGCTGTTGCACTTGTGACCTTCTTTATAACATTTACAGCGATTTGTTTGACATTGTTTCTTACGGTACAATTGCACTTAGCATAACCTTGACCACCAAACCTAGATGACTGCTGTACTGCCTGACGAAGTCCTATTTTCTTGTCTGCACTCACGTCACCAAGGCTATACAGTTGCTGGGTACAAATTTCAAACTAACTTCTACTGTAGCGTCCCTTAAGTATTCCTTCTCTCACGGGTATTCGATACATGTCATTTTCATTACGATCTAAGATAATACCTATAACATTTCGGGGATCACCTTTACCTCGATCAACCAACGGGATGGGAATTGTGACATTATCTCCGCGATTACTAGGGGCATGATCTAAACGACTACGTTTCACCATGCGTTCAGTTCGGGCTAATTGACCAACAGCTGCTATTGACCGTTGAAGTGCTATGTTTTCTTGGAGCATATGAAGTCTTCCTGTAGGATTCTGGTCACAGGGTGAATTGTCTGGATAGGCAAAACCCTCGGATAAACCATCTGAATGAACAAAAAAAGAACAAAAGCAATGAATTTCTAGCTTTATAACAGAGATAAGTATTTAATTAATGGTGATAGACTTGGCCTGTGGTTATGAGCTTAATGAGGTCAGTCATCAGTTACCTTTTTTTTATTTTTTTTTTCTGTGTGTGTGTCACTACCTGGATGAGCGAAGTCCTCACAGTGAGTAGAGCCCTCAGGTGAATCATCTGGATGAGTAGACCCCTTCGATGAATCAACTGGATGAGTACAGCACTCGGGTGAATCATCTGGATGAGCAGAGCACTCAGGTGGATCATCTGGATAAGCAGAGCACTCAGGTGAATAATCTGGATGAGCAGATCCGAGGGAAAAGTGTAAACTCCAAGTAAATCATCTTCAGTAACCATTGTCTTCAAAACTTCCTCTGGAAGTGCAGTTGAGCGTAGACCTACTCTGGCCTCAACACCGAAGAGTGCTTTGTATGGGGATTGTTTGATCCCAGAATGGTAACTGGTGTTCTTTTAAAACTGCACAAACTTGAGTCCCATGGGCCAGTCACTTGTATCATTATCACCTACCCATGAAAGTAGTATGTCTTTTATATCACAGTTAAGGCGTCCAACTGATCCCTGACTCTGCGGATGCCTTGGTTTACATGAACCAGTAACAAGTCTGGCCAAAGAAGTTTGAGTTCCGAAATGACAGATGCTGTAAATTCACTACCATTATCGCTTTGAAGAATTTGAGGTGCTCCAAACATTAAAAATATGTCCATTAGTTGGAATGCAACCTCAGCTGCCCTTTTTGAAGTTAAGGGATGCAATATGCAATACCTTGTTAGGTGATCTTGAAACACCATTATCCACTTATACTTTCCTTTGGCACAAGACTGCATGTCAACAAGATCCACCTGAGCTCGTGAGCCAAAGTCCTTTGACAAAATCGGTTTAACAGTAACACCCTTGGTCGTACATCTTTTCCATTTCTTTTGACACTGAACACACAAAGATTTGAACAGTTCTGCAGTATCTCTAGTAACGTTTGCATATCTTGACAAACATTTGACCATTTTGTCTCTGCCGCCATGACCCGTAGTAATGTGAGCACGTTTTATTGTGTCAAACATATCCTCAGTGTGCACAAAATAAACAGGTTCTAAAGTTCTATCATTCCGTTTTTTGATCAACTTTTCAACGTCACCACACTGAAGAACTTCGTAATGTCCAAGGATGTAATACTGCCGATTTGATTTATTTTTTGCAGATGCTGCTACTCTTAGTTCCTCTATCAGACTGTAGTACTCAATTTTAGTCAGCAGTAATGACTTTGAATCAGAGTTTTTCTTCAACATCACTTTATTGTAAAAAAATGCTTCCTCAGAACATGCCATATCTTCTACAGACGAAGCACACCTCACGGCAGGACACAGAGTAAATGCCAGGGACAAGGCCAACACACAACTGCACTGACTAGCTGCCCAGACGTTTGTACCGGTCACACACACACACACACACACACACACACACACACACACACACACTGATTGATGAACTACCCAGACATCAGCACACAAACTGCCAACAGGCAAACTGGCCGATTACCCATACCAGGATTCATTTCAGTCAATATGCCAAGAAAATATATCTGAATTTTAGTCACTTTGTAAATTGTCTGCAATTTTTAGCTGATTTCTAAATTGACTGGGTGAACCAGGCAATTCACATATTGCCTGAAAACTTCAGTCACTTTACAAATTGTCTAGATTTAGATATTGACTGTAACATATACAGCACACAAGATCAGCTCAGGTGTTGTAAATAAACAATGGCTACTAAAGTTCATTGTCTTTATTTTCCAAATAATTACGTTAAATGTTTGCCAACTTCACTTCACTATTTTCACATATGCCAAAGATAAACAAACTTTACAAACTGCAATAACACTTAATGCATGACAACAACACTTCACTATTTTCACAAGTACCGGAGGTAATCTTCACTAGCTGCACTGCACTGACACTGCACTACATCCAAAATGAGCTGAAAGCTAACTGAAACTGCTCTAGTCTCTTCCCCCATCCTTATATAAGCTTCCTATGTTCTAGAGTGTTCTACACTTCTACACAGTTCTCGTGTATTCCTTGAGAGCAACAGTAACAACAGTTACCAACTCGAATAAATCCAAAACATGCACAACACTCTAAATCATTCAGCATACAAACTGAGATTTAATTACATAATCCAACAAACAATCACATAAATAAAACATCATAGAGAAAGAAAGCATAAAAATTAATGCATAACATACATAATCACTCTGCTTCCGGACTACCTAACTACTAAATCCCACTTCTCAACACTACCCCCTCCCTAGTCCTTTGTCATCCTGACAAAACTACACGGTGTATGCAGACATAACCATTAATCCAAACTAAACATCCAATCATACACAAAATAATTCTTCAGCTTATCAGTTCTCCTGTGCAGCTTCCGACGACGTCCTTGCTTCTGCACACAGTCCACTCCTCCTGGAATATCTTGATCCTCTTCCTGATGCACTTCTTCCCTCAAGAAACTGTCACCATCCTCTTGTACTTCAGCTCCTTGGTCCTCCTCAACATCCTTGGCTGCAGAAAAGCACGATTCCTCAGAGATATCCCAGCTGCACTGCCCTGGCCCATGGTACTGCCACAGACGATTCATGTGTACCACCTTTGGGCAAGATTTCCTTCCTCCTCGAATCTGGTGCGTTATGTCTGATAGGCAGTCCAACACAGTGTAAGGCCCGTTCCATGGGCCCTGCAGTTTTGGTGACTGTCCCCTCTTCCACTGAGGATTGTATAACCAAACTCTGTCACCACCCTTAATCCGCCGAGTCCCACCGACGTACAATGCACGTCGCTACTTTTTTCCGTGGACAGACCCAACGACGTGCATCGTACGTCATGCAGTTGCAAGGCCCATTGTGTGCACATTTTTTAACATTCGCGGGTGATTTTTGGTAGGCATATGTGGGAGACCTTCCTCTACCTCCTGTCGACCGGGGATATTGCCTGTACCCACCAAACTCCCCCTTCCCCCCTCCCCACAACACTGGGCAATTCACATGTTAGCAGTAACATAGCCAGTAAAGGTATGTTGCCCCACGGTCTCTCCAATGACGAAATTCAATGTGAAAGTGATTCCTGAGGTGGAGGACAAAGAAACAAAGAAGCTAGAGGTAGAAACAAACAGAAGTGATGAGGTGGTGATGTCGTAAAGGAGGGTGCCATATACTGGGGTTTTGGGTGATTGAACATTGCTTATAAATGCCTATATTATTGTGTGAAAACCAATATAGACTTGTACTACACATAAATTCGTACCAAATAAATGAAATAAATACGTAATTTAAAGTGGCTTGAATTTGTTAACCCTTCCATAGTTCGTTTTCTTTAGCCAGGTACCCTGAAAAAGAAGGAAAATGTAAGGTTGAATGACACCTGTATCAACAGTTTTTTACCTCTGGATTGCGATTTCTCTATGAATTTTCAATGTTTCTCACCAAAAGCGAAGGTTTCAGCCAAAAAACAAAAAGTCGAAAATCGGTCGGGATCTGGCGTAGGCTAGGCAAAAAAACAGTCGGGACTGGATGGGTTAAAGCTCACCTCACTTGCCTTGGCATCATACTTACACTTCATCACTTCTCCTGCAAACTTAAGGGCTCCTAGCACTTCCTGATGCATCTCAGCCAGCCTTTTCTGATGATGCTTCGCATAGCTGGAGATGTCTGTAAGCAGCTCTTCACTAGTTGGTCCCTCCATTAAAAAGTCAACGGGTAAACTAAACTCGTGGCCCAGCATCAGTTTTGCAGGGGTGTAGCCGGCAGATTCATGGGATACAGACCGACATGACATCAACGACGCAGGTAATTTCTGGTTCCACTCCATTTGTCCTTCTACGCAGTGCTTGGCCAGTTCTCATCCCGGGGTCCAGTTGAATTTCTCCTCTATCCCATCTGACTGTGGCCTTAGCGGGGTTGTCCTGGTCTTCTTGATCCCCAATAACTTGTAGCACTCACGGAACACAGCAGGCTCAAAGTTTCTACCCTGGTCTGAATGTAGGTCCTATAGCATCCCAGAATCACAGAAAAGCTGGTCAACCAACACCTTAAGCAACAGTCGCAGTCTCTTGATTGGGGATAGCATAGGCTTCTGGCCACTTTGTGAAGTTGTCCATGGCAACACATACTGTATATACCAGTTTCCTCTTTCAGTGAGTGGCAAAGGTCCAGCAATGTCCCCCATGACTCGTTCCATCGGTGCACCAACTTGGTACAGCTGGAGAGGGGGGCAACCACGTCTCTTGGGTCTCCTCTTGGCTCAAGACACATCACAGGCCTGACACCACTCTTCAGCATCCTGGCACATGCCTGACGCACCCAGCTTATAGTGTTCTTCACTCCCAGGTGCCCACTAGTGATCTAGTTATGAGACTCATCCAAAATCCCAGACCTCAATTTCTGCAGAACCACCAGCTGCCAATACTTGCTGAGGCCATTGGGTGTCTCCCACTGACGCTCCAGTAGTCTGTTGCTCAAACGAAGAAGGTCCCACTGACTCCAGTAGCTCTTTGTCGCAGGGCTGAACCTGAAAACTTCTTCCCAAGATGGTCGCGCTGTACACCACTGCTGCCACTCTAGCACTGGTTGTAAAGCTGCACCCTCTTCAGGTCTTCTTAATCTAACACTGGCCCTGTCACTGTAGTATGGCTGCATTTCTTACTGTTTTTCTTCTTTTTTACTACACTGCCAGCACTCTGGGTCACAAGGCCAACCGCTCAGTCTGTCAGCATTACCATGTTCCCGTCCAGGACCGTGTTGCACCTCATAGCTGTGCTGTTCCAGCTTCCCGAGCCAGCGTGCCAGTTGTCCTTTCGGATTCTTTAGCGTCTTCAGCCAATTGAGTGCTGCATGGTCTGTCCTGATGATGAAGTAGGACCCATATAATTAGGGATGGAAGAAATCAACGCACTTCAGCACTGCCAAGAGCTCCTTGTAGGTCGCACAGTACTTCCACTCCGGTGGGCTGTGCTTCTTGCTGTAATACTTCACCACATACTCTTTTACATCCTTCTTCCACAACACAACTCCACCAATACCATGGTCACTAGCCTCATAATCCAGGATGAATGGCTGACTCTGACCTGGGTATGGCAATACTTGAGAGCTTGCCAATGCATGCTTGAGTTCATCAAAAGCCTTCTGAGTCATTGCAGTCCATGTAAACTTCTGCCTCTTCCCTAGCAACTTCTGCAGAGGAGCAGCTATCATTGCAAAGTCCTTGACAGAATGCCAATAGTTGGTATACAAGCCCAGGAAACTCAATAGCTCTTTCACACAAGTAGGAACTGGCCGGTTTTCCACAGCTGCCACCTTCTTTGGGTCAGGATGTCGTCCTCGCCTACAATGTGTCCCAGGTACTTCACTTCCTTCTGAAACAGGTAGCACTTCATTGCGTTCAGCTTGAGGTGCGCTGCTCGGTTCCTGTTCAACACCTTCGACAGCCTCTCCATTTCCTGGTCGAAAGTCCGTCCAAACACAATTACATGGTCCAGACAGATAAGAGGTGTCTGCCAGTGCCGGCCTTCAAGTATGCGATCCATGAGACGCTCAAAAGTAGCTGGGGCATTTCATAGGCCATATGGCATCACTTTAAACTGCCATAAACCCAGTCCATATGAAAAGGCTGTTTTCTTCTTGTCCTTCTTTGCAACCTTGACCTGATGATATCCTGCCTTCATGTCTAGGGTGAAGAACCACTTGGCACCTGACAGAGCATTCAGGGTGTCATCAACTCATGGCAAGGGGTATGCATCCTTCACCATAACATCATTCAGGGCCCGATAATCTACACAGCACCTTTCTGAGCCATCCTTCTTCCTTACCAGAACCACTGCTGATGCCCAAGGACTGCTGGACTTTTCCATCACTCCTTGACTTTGGAGACTCTTCATTACCTTCTCCATTTCTTGCCGTTGGGTTGGCACCATCCTCCGTGCTGGCTGTTTAATTGGGCGGTGATCCCCTGTGTCTATACAGTGCTCCACCAGATCAGTCACCCCAGGTCTAGGTCTCCGGTGGAGAAGACAGTAGCAAACTTTATCAGCAGCTGCCTCAACTGCAACACTTGAGTCATCCAGGCATTCGCAACTCCTTGAAAATAGGTCTTGTAAGTGATCTGGCAGATACCCATCTTCTTTGACTACACTGTTTTTACAGGCCTTCCTCGGATGCCATGCAGGGTCAACTGCCTGGCACAGTCCCAGGATTTCTCTCTCGTTGATCTCCTGTGACTCAAGGGAGAAATTGGCCACAACAACTGGCACTTCACCTGCACCTGTTTCCACCAAAGTCCTCCCCACCATCACTCTGCCCTTTGTCTTGCACCATATATCAGGCTCCATTACCCCTAGACAGCTGTCAGAAGAGCCGCTCACCTTACACAGAAGCAGTAGTTCTGACTCTGGAGGTATCACTGTAGTGTGGAACGCCCTCACCTTGCCACCAGACCTGGTATGTCTCACTCCAGTTACAGGAACCAACTCTCCTCGAACCTTCAGCTTCTTAGAGCAGAAGTCCAGCTCACATCCCATACACATCAGATAGTCTAGGCCAAGAAGGCAAGGATGCTACATGTCGGCCACATACACTGGAAGAGTAGCCTCTTGCCCTACCACTTCAATCCGGACATCCAAGGGTCCCCTCAGTTCTCTGCGGTGCCCTGTTACGCTGTGGCTCAATCGGTAGAGAGGTGGCCTGCAGTCCTAACGGACCCAGGTTCAAATCTCCGCTGAGGCAGGGAACAGTTTAAAGATTTGAATTTCATTAAATCAGGCTTTACTGATCTACCAGAAGACCCGCAACATGTTGTAAAAATACCCCCGCTAATACCAATACACCAGTCCTGTATGAGACAGCCCTAGCATGTATTCAATATGGATGGTGGGTGTTAGCGCCGAAATGGTGACATGTAGAGGTGTATTGTATGTAGGAGGACTGCTGGGCCTTGATAGCAGGCTGTGAAGCCTATGCCCAGAGTCAGATACATAAAAAAAAAAAATACAGTTGTTCTGATGACTCAGGCAGATACCAATGATGTAACACATCAGGCCTCACAAAAGTCTGCTCTCATGCTGAATCAATCACCAAGGAACACTTTTTTCCGTCTGTTCTTCTGTCTACTCACACACTCTTGATTGCATTTCTCTTGCATTTTCTCAGTGGTGGGGCTACTTGGGAAAAGCCAGCTGGTGGTTGCCCTTTATCTCCAGCCTCCACTAGTTTTCTGCTTCTTTCTGGTCTTTTGCAGCCTTCTTCACTCAGGACTGAAGTGTCCCACCTCACTACATGTCCATCATGCTTATGATACAATTGTAGATTTCCTTGCACTGCCTTGTTCTTGCACCTTCTTCCATTTGTAACAATCGTCCTTCTTGTGTCTTGGCTTCCCGCAGAACCAGCAACCTCCTCCGGTCTCTTCCTGTTCTCTCTGCCACTTGTAGCAGTCCTCTTTTCCATGTCCTGGGTTTTCACATTACCAGGAACTTCCTTCAAATTTTTCCGCTTCACGAACCTGCCCCTTTTTTTTTTGCCTTGAATCCTGTCCTATGACTTGAATGAGTGGTAGACGTACTGGACCTGACATAGGACTCAAATTCTAGAGCCCTGGATAGGACTTCTTTTATGCTTCTGGGTTGTGCCTACTTCACTTGCACTTTCAGCTCTGCACTATCAAGAGTATCGATGAACTCGTCCCTCAGAATAATAGCCAACAGGTTAGGTGCTGTTCCAGGGTACGCCTTCAGTGCCATACTCTCCAGGCCATGATCAAGCTGCTGTAGGGATTCGGCTTGAGCCAGTACATGGGTCTGGATTCGTTCTCTATAAACCTCAGTCTGGTACATGGTCCCATTTCAATGCTCCAGCACTTTTACTGATAACTGTTACTCTCCATCATGTGATGTCTGGCCCAGACTTTCCATTGCGGCACCCTTGACCCGCCCCGTGCAAGCGACGTACACATACGTCGGCCCCTATATGCACAGACAATGCCACTGACGTATATGTAGGTCGGCAATTTGATATATTTGCCAAAATTCGAAAATTCAAATTAGGCGCCAAAAAATCAGCTGGGATATTCCTGCACCTCTCTAGGCTTCTCTAAGTCTTCCTGTATCATCTATATACCAACAAGAGTGTTTTTGGCTCGAATAGCTTAGTTACCAATGAAGAAAACGAAGGTCTCCTACTTCAACTCAATGGGTGTTGGAGGCGGCCGATAAAGTCTATGGGTGTTACTCCAAAGTTTTCAGCCACCTGGTGAGGGAGAATCGACCTCAAAATCGACATAAGTGGCTTGTGTGAGTACTTCTATGGTTTTATGGTTGTTCTCAATCCATTCTCATAATTTCTAACCTATCTAGCAAAAAATAAAAAAAAAGGTCGAAAATTGGCTAGCACGACGGCTCCATGAGGGTCCAAAGTCAGCTGGCACTCGGCGGGTTAAGGCTAGTGGCAAGCTGCACTGCACCATGCCTATCATCCCAACCATTCTGATCAGCAAGAAACTCAGACTGTGTACAGTATGCTTCTCAAGATACTCTACCATCACATTCCTGGGGTTTCTTTTTAATTGTACCCCCATTATAGCCATGCACGTCACTGGTTTGGGGCTTAAAAACTGGGGCATCATAATTAAGTCCAGGACTTAAAACATCTGCATTCTGATTATTCAACCCTGTAATGCTACCTTTAGATGCTTGGGATCCGTCAAGACTCACCATACACTGTCCATTCTTTTCATATGCTCCCTGTACACTAACCTGAGGCTCAGCAGTGCAGTATTCCTTTGCAGCCTTAATTTTCGCACTGGTTATCTTTACATGGTCAGCTACATGCTTCAGCTGCTTATCTGCCTGCTGTCTGCTTCCATGACTATTCCCTCACTAATCTTCAGCTGATTGTCAACATTCTGTCTGTACTCAGTCACTATTCCCTCACTAATCTTCAGCTGGTCATCTACATGTTTCACCTGGCCATCTAGATGCTGTCTGAACTCCATCACATTATTGCTTACCTCAAACTTCTGCTGCTGTAGCTCAACGTATACATCCTCCTTCAACTGCTGCTGCTCCTCCTTCATTTCCTCCATGAAAGCATCCAGCTGTCCTTGCATCCTCAGTTGTAATTCCCTCTGTTGCACCTGTAATGCCTCTGAAGCTGTTCATATCATTCTTTCTGTTCTTCACTCTGTGTCTGTAATTGTTCTGTAAGTTCTTTCTGTCCTTCTTTCTGTGCCTATAGTTATACACTTTGTGCTTGTAATTGTTCCATTTCCTTCTGTCCTTCATTCTGTGCTTGTAGTTGTATACTTTGTGCTTGTAATTGAACTTTGAGTTCTTATTGTCCCTCAATCTGTGCCTGTAGCCCTTCATTCTCTGCTTGTAGTTGGACACTTTGTGCTTGCAATAGCTTCATGACTGCAACCAATGACACCTCGTCCTCCTGCCCAGCTCAGGATCTTCTCTACACACCCCCTTGCTCCAAGTCGAAGATTACACTCACTACAGCACTGTCTAATGATCCATACTCCTGACACCACTGATACATCCCTGTCCAACAGTTTCACAAGCTCCAGCAGCAGCAGTCCAGTATAGGAAGGACGTTTCCTATTTCTTCCAATGGTCATCCTTTTGGTGTACAGCACACAAGCTCAGCTCAGGTGCTGTAAATAAACACTGGCTACTACAGTTCACTTTCTTCATTTTCCAAATAATTACATTTAATGCTTGCCAACTTCACTATTTCCACAAATACCGAAGGTATACAAACTTTACTCACTGCAATCACACTTTATGCTTGACAACAACACTTCATTATTTTCACAAATACCGGAGGTAATCTTCACTAACTGCACTGCACTGACACTGCATTACACTCAAACTGAACTAAAAACTGACTGAAACTGCTTTAGTCTCTTCCCCATCCTTTTATAAGCTTCCTATAATCTAGTGTTCTACACATCTCCACAGTTCTCGTATATTCCCGAATGAACAACAGTTACAACAGTTAGTAACTCGGAGACTTCCCAAACATCCTAGAGTTTTCTTACACTGCATAACACTAAATTATTTGGCACACAAAATCAGATATAATTACATAATCTAACAAACAATCAATTAAATATAATGTCATAGAGAAAAAGAGCACAAAAATTAATGTGTAACATACAAAATAACTCAGCTCACAAACAGCAGGGTAACTGGCAACTCTGACACGTCACAAACTACGATTAACCCGTCACGTCCCGGCCGATTTCCAACCTCCGATACCCCCCAGTCCCGAGCATTTTCGGATTTTTTTTTTTTTTTTTTTTGGCTCAAACCTTCACTTTTGGTGAGAATCATCGAAAATTCATAGAGAAATCGCCTTCCTGAGGCTATAAATGGTGCTACAGGTGATAAGTCAGCCTTACATTTTCCCTCTTTCTCAGGGTACCTGGCTAAAGAAAACGAACTATGGAAGGGTTAACTAATTCAAGCCACTTTAAATTATGTATTTATTTATGTATTTGGTACGAAATTATGTGTAGTACAAGACTATATTGGTTTTCACACTTTTATATAGGCAATAGAAGCATTGTTCAGTCACCAAACACATCCACATATAGCACATTCCTTTATGACATTACCACCTCATCACTTCTGTTTGTTTCTTGCTCTAGCTTCTTTATTTCTTTGTCCTCCACCTCAGGAATCATTTTCACCGTGAATTTCGTCATTGGAGAGACCGTGGGGCAACATACCTTTACTGGCCAGGTTACTGCTAACAGGTGAATTGCCCAGTGTGGGGGGGGGGGAGGGGGGTTAGGTGGGGCCTGGCAGTATCCCCGTTTGACAGCGGGTAGAGGAAGGTCTCCCACATATGCCTACCAAAACCGGAGTGCTTTTCTGTTATACTTTTTTCTTCTAGATGGTTTACCCAAACTTTACATATTAGCTTTTCTAGTATCTTACTTACAACACTGGTCAGTGATACTGGTCAGTAGTTGAGTGGATTCTGTCTATTCCCTTTCTTGAATAGGTAGTTTACCTAGACCTAAGGAATCCTTGAATATTAAATATAATGATCTGCTTAACTCTTCTGCAGATTCATGTAGCACCCAACCTGAACTTTCGTCAGAACCATATGTTTTCCCTTTGTCTAATTTACTTAATTCTTCCTGTGCATCTTTTTCTGGTATTTGTATATCTGGTAAAAATGTGTGGGCATGCATGTTCCATATCATCTCTTTCAGATTTATTTTTTTCTGTACGAACTGATTGGAAATTTTTATTTAGAGCTTCACAAATATCTTTCTCTTGTGTATAGATGATCCCCTCGTCCGTAATGGATTGTATTTTATCTTTAACTTGGTTTTGCTTCGGATGTAGTTGTAAAATAGCTTAGGTTGATCACTACTTTTATTATAATGTCTTCCTCAAACTGTCTCTGAGCTTCTCTCCTTACCTTTGTATAATCATTTCTTGCCTGTTTATAGTTGTTATATGCTCTCTCACTATTGTGTCTCCTGTATCTGTTCCATATCAAATCTCTTCTTTCCTTTGATTTCTTACATTCTGTATATTAGCGCCCAGTGTCCTCAATATAGGACGGAACTGGGCATTTTCAAAATTTAATAGAGTAGGGAACCCCGGGCAAGGGACCTATGAGCTTCGCGACTATGTGCCGACAGGCGGAGGGCGGTACGCCCAGCCCCCTTCCAGCAAAATCTCTCGCACAGGAAGTCTGGGAGCCAATGGGTTAAACCATTTCTTTTTTCATTTCTGTTTCTTTGTGTTGAGGGATGTAATTTTGGACTCCTATTTCATTAAATTCACAGAAGTTTCTATATATATTACGTTTAAATCGTGTCCTCTAAGCTCCTTCTCCCAATCCATTTCCAAGAAGTACTTATTGAGGTCATGGTAGTTGCCCTTTTCGTAGTTCAGGGTCTTTTTTGTAACTCTTATTACTGTTAAATATGTCATATGCAATCCTGAAGTTGTAGTTTAATACTGCATTATATTGTCAATATCATTATATTGTTAGTTATATACAGTAATTATATTGTCAATATAATTTTCTTGTCTAGCAAATATAATATCTAGTACTGATGGATCGTCAAGTCCTCTTTTTCTGATGTTTTCCTTTACACGTTGTGTTAATAAAAACTGCACAAGATCCAGGAGCTTTTGATCCCAACAGCTTTCATGGCTTCTTACATCTAGAGTATTCCAATTCATAGTAGTCTTGAAATATCCAGTTAATATAATTCTTTGGGATTCCTCTTCTGTTCTATGTAGTAATGCTCTTAAACTCTGAATTGTACTTTCTGCCAAGTCTTCATATTCGCCTCTTTCCCAAGTGTTTGTTTTGGGTGGCATGTAAAAATTTGCCACACAGTTACTTTCGGTTCTACTTTTGAGGGTATATCAAGTTTTATTTCTTTGACATAGATTTTTCTTTAAGATTATAATTCCTCTTCCATCTCCTTACTTTCTGTCTCTTCTTCATATATTGTATTCCTCTAAGTTTAGGGTATCATTTGATATGCTTGGGGTTAATTTTGTTTCAGTTGGGCAGATAATGTAGTTCCTTTTCTTAGGTATAGTTTTTCATCCCTAATAATTTAGACGCCATTCCATCTACATTTGAGTACATCAACTTAATCATCATGTTTACATACCTGCCATAGCTAGATTTTACTACCGTACCTTCTTTTTATTCCCTGTTGGTTATGTACCACTTTCGTACCTGCAATTCAAGTATCTTGTAAAAAAATTTACTCTTCTCTTCCTCTGATCTTTCCACATTCTTTGTTTTTGTTTCCTCTCACTTTTCCTTTAGTATTCCCAATTCCTCTTTATTTAGGAATTTTTTTATCCATACTTTTTTCAATTCTTCTTTTTCATGAGTTTGTTTCCATTTTTGAGCATTTCCTCCACAGTGTTCACACTCTGGGAGGTTACTTTCAGGGGCTGTGTGTGTTTGTGTGTGTGTGTGTGTGTGTGAAAATTAAACCAAAGATGCTTCAATAAGTGAAGATGGAGTCCTTAAAAAGTGAACTTTCTTGATAAGATTGCCAACGCATTACTAATCAAACATGCAAGGGTGTATTATTCTTTTTTGAGGGAGTTGGGGAGGGCGTCGAAAGAGTAGGGTTGGTGGATCAAAAAGAATCTACTTCATATTTTGGTACCCAGTTTTACAAACACTTGATGTCAGCTTACACAGACAGGTAGAGACAAACACACCGACAAGCTACATACGTGTTGAATCTTTCACAGACAGAGAGAGACAAACGCACAGACAGACGATATAAATGTTGAATCTTTCACAGAGGGGCAAACACACGGACAGACGACATACGTGTTGAATCTTTCACAGACAAAGACATACATGCTGAGTTTTCACAGACAGACAGAAACAAACACAGACAGACGACATACAAGCTGAATCTTTCACTGGTAGGCACAAACAAACAGACAAACGACACACACACACACACACACACACACACAGATTAGTATTTCGAGAAGATGATAAATCCTGGATTTTGGTAGGATTTTTGTCCTTCTGCAGTGCTGGCAAGCTCATGCTTTCCTTATTGTTAGTCGTGTTTTCTTGCTTGTTTTTTTCTTTTGGTCCTTCTTTCTTGTTTAATTGTGACATGCACTGCTACCCTTCAAATGAACCGATTCCAACCAAACTTGGAGACAATGGCCAGCCTAGTTGTGTCAGAAGTGTTTTTGTTGCTAGGCAACTAATCGCTCCCTAGCAACGGCCGGAAAACGCTATTTTCGTACTTATCACGTTTTGAGCGATAGAAGCATTACTAATGGGCGTAGAAAGCTCTGACTTTATTAAGCGTAATCTTGAAGTCATTCCCTATTGGTAGTGTGCCATCCATTTTCCATCTCTCATCTAGTTGTTGGGTGGCAACCTCGCGAATATTGTCCTCAGTGTCCCTAGCAACTAGTATCGGTTTTCAAAAATGCCCCCCTAGTTCCCCAGCATTTGATAGCATTGAATGAAACGTTGCATGCTTATAGTTATTGACTAAGTACTACAACTTTCTACTGTACACCTATGTGCTACATTGGCCAAGTCAGGGGTCAAAGGTCATCAAATGCAAAAATGGTGAAAATAAGTCAAATCATGACTATCCTCAAACGAAACGCTAAGGCTTTGAAGAGTACTAAGGCAGGGTCATGATTCTTGGGTGGAACGTTGCACTGGAGTACCTCTATGCAAAAATGATATTTAGTGGCGAAACTCAACTCCAGTCGCTGGCAGTGCCACATAGAATTTGCACCTCTAGTGGGCCATTCCGCGAATATCAAGTTGCTTAGCGACACGGTGTTTTTTTTTTTTTTATGCCAGGAAGAAGGAACCAAAGTCCAGGAGCCCGCAAACCATTCCTTCCAAGAAAAAAACAAAAACAATACAACAAAGAGCCAAATTTAAGATCCAATCATTTTAAGATGCCTGGACACACTGCATTTGAAAGAATGGAGATCATAGGAAGAAGAACATACAGACAGAGGGAGACAGTTCCAGAGTAGATTCATTTCATCCATTAAGGATTGGGAAAAAATATTAACTCTTCCATTAGAGAGTTGGACAGAAAAAGGATGAAAGTTTGTCGCTAGACAGGTGCTATGCACCCGTCATAGAGGTTGAGGGATGCAAGCACAGAGTTCAGAGGAGCAGTGACCATTGAAGTAGCAATAGAGAAAAGATAAAGATGCAACAGTGCACTAAAAGGCAGAGGTTGAAGAGAGTCAGTAAGAGGAGGAGAGTTGATGAGACGAAATGCCTTTGACTCCACCTTGTTGATAAGAGCTGTATGTGGGGAGCCTCCCCACATGTGAGAGATGTACTCTACACAGGGGAAAATAAAACCCGTGTATAAAGTCAACAACTGTGCAAGGGTAAAGAAGGTTCGAAGTCAGCTTAGCACACCTAATCTCTTGGAAGCAGATTTTACAAGAGATGTAATATGAACTTTCCAAGTTAAATCCTGGAGAATGAAACCCCAGTTATGTTTAAGGATAATGCACGATTGAGCTGGATATTATTAAACATTTGTGGATACTCCTGTGGAAGATTGTGACGGGTTGGGAGGTCTGAGAACTGAGTCGTTGATTCATTAAAAACAACAAGATAACTTTCACCCCTGTCAAAGATACAAGCCAAATCATACATTAGGTGAGTCATAGTCTCATCCCTTGTTTGCTGAAGCGACTGCTGAGATGGACGCTGCAGGAAGCAAATGGAAAGGTGAAGGGTGGAGTCATTATCATATGAGTGGATATGATTACATGTACAGCTTAGAAGGTCATTGATGAATAAAAGGAAGAGAGCTGGTGATAGGACAGAGCCCTGAAGAATACCAGTATATATAGCTCTAGGAGAAGAACGGTGGCCATCTACAACAGCAGCTATAGAATGGCCAGAAAGGAACCTATAGATGAAGGCACAGATAGAAGGATAGAAACCGTAAGAGGGCAGTTTGGAAATTAAAGATTTGTGTCAGGATCGATCAAAAGCATTTGAGATGTCAAGTGCAATGGCAAAGCTTTCAGCAAAGTCCCGAAAGGAGGATGACCAGGAGTCTGAAAGGAAGGTGAGAAGATTGCCAGTGGAGCATCCCTGACGGAACCCATACTGACGATCAGAAAGAAAATTGTGATTGGAAAGATGCTGTAATATTTTTCTGTTAAGAATAGACTCGAGAACTTTCGAGACACAGAATGTTAAAGCAATTGGGCGATAGTTAGAGGGTTGGAAATGGTCACCCTTCTTTGGGACTGGCTGAATGTGAGCAAACTTCCAGCAAGAAGGAAAGATGCAAGTTGACAGACAAAGGCAAAAGAGTTTACCTTGGCATGGTGTATGCACAGAAGCACAGTTCATGAGGACATCAGGAGAGACCCCATTAGGCCCATTTGCCCTATTAGTATTGACGCCAGTGATGGCAGAAAATACATCAGCTGGGGAAATTTTAATGTCAGCCAAGAGGCGGTCAGAGGGGGGAAGTGATGGAGGAACAGCCCTGGAATCGTCTAAGGTGGAACTGGAGGAGAAAGTCTGAGCGAAGAGATCTGCTTTATCAGTAGGCGAAATAGCTACAGAGCCATAAGAGTAGAAAAGATCAGGGAAAAATGATGAGGTAAAGTTGTTAGAAAGATTTTTGCCAAGGTGCCAGAAGGAGCGGGAAGAATTCGAGTTGGGGAGTTAAGAGCTTTTAGTACGGATGAAATTACTCTGAGCAGAACGAAGAACAGACTTAGCGTAATCCCAAGCAGAAACATTAACAAGATGTGATTGAGGGTTGGGTTGGCTTCCCTCTCATTGTTTTGGATAGCATTAGAACAAGCATGATTAAACCAATTTTTTTTTTCCATTAGTCAAAGGATATGAGAAAGGAATGTATACTTCCCTGCCCGAGAGAATGACTTCCGTAATGCGCACGGCACACTCAGATGGCTCCTGGCCATGGAAGCAATAATCATTCCAGGGAAAATCAAAGAAGTACTGCCTGAGGCCCCCCAAGCAGCAGCTCCAAAGTGCCACAACCGACGTTTCTTTGGAGGGTCCACAGGCCATACTGGACCGAAAGGCCAGGTTAAGGTAATAAGGTTGTGATTGGAGAAGCTCAATGGAGAGGAAAGATTAACAGCGTAAGCATAATGATTAGCTGTAAGGAAGGCGTCAGAATATGCTGGAGCTCTCTCCAAGGCAGTCAGGGACACGGGTAGGGTACTGTACAAGTTGCACTAGGTCATTAAGGATGGAAAAGATGTAGGCTTGTTCACCAGGTGCATCTGTGAAAGGAGAGGAGAGCCAAAGGTGGTGGTAAACCTTGAAATTTCCTAGAATGGAGAGAAGTAAGATAGTCGAAGAATTTTCCAAAGTCAGTAGAATTAGGGATAAGTACTGTAAACAGCACAGATGTTTTTAGTCAGAGAATGACAGGAGAGCCGAAGACAGAGAGTAGAGAATTCAGAAGAATTAAATTCAGGAACACGAGAGCAAGATAAGTCGTTGCATACATAAACACAATAGCCACATTTACTTTGGCTTTGAAATGAGTGTGGAGTAAGTAGGAGGATACAGAAACGGGTTTGCTATCAGTGCCTCAGACATCTGAGTCTCAGTTAAGAAGGAAGAGTAAGGTTTGCAGGAGGAGAGGTGGTTCTCAACAGATAAAGTTAGAGCAAAGACTGCGCATGTTGCAGAAATGAAGAAATGAGTCAAACGGTGGTTCCAGGCCACTCATTCAGTCATCACCAGGAGAGAGGCGGATGGTGGGGGCATTTATGTCCC
>JAGKTI010010844.1:0-12732 GCA_018397915.1 Birgus latro
TGCCCCAGCTTAACACCACCCTCTCTCTTATACCTCTCTCCTCCATCCCTCATCTCATCCTCAGTCTCCCACTTCTAATGTTTGGAGTAAAAGCCAACAGAATGATCTATAATTTCTGACTATACTGAGATGTGTAATGCCAACATAAGATATCTAACAACAGCTTATCCTTAAAGAAAACCTTCACTTCAGTGATAAATATGGCCATAAGTTATACATGTCCAAAAAAAATTTAAACTTTTCTTAAAAAACCTTAGAAATAAATAAAAAATCAGGGTTAGCATATGCCCTTCAGAACAGCCTCCTACAGTTTACATATTTATATTTCTTAATCATATAATAAACCAACACACAACAACTGAGATAGGCTGATTTTGAAATTTATCACTCGTGGTCTGGTGAATTACTGATGTTAAATACATATAAAATCGTACTTTCAGCAAGCTGTTCCCAGCCTACCCAGCCATGTCTCACGCATACAACTGATCTCTGATTAAGTCATATCATGATAGATGAACACTATAGTAGCTACTTTTTTATGCAAAGTTGTTCTCAAAGATTTTAATTATTTTTTAAAATGCAAGGAAGAAGGAACCAAAGCCTAGAAAGCCTGCATGATTGTTCCATCCAAGTCCAAGAAAGATAAAAGATAACAGCCAAATTCAAGATCCATTTCTTTCAAGATCCATTTCTTTCAAGATGCCTGCACATATTGCTTAAATGACTGGAGGTGACAGGCAGTAGGCAGAGGAAGACAGCTCAACAAATGACCTGCTGCATACCTGAAGGACTGAGTAACAGTTAACTCTTGCATTTGAGAGTTTGACAGAAAAAAAAAAAAAAAAAAAGTTTGCTGCTAGACTGGTGCTACGCACCTGCCATAGTGGTGGAGTGATGCAAGCAGACAGTTCAGACAACTGAAATTGACAAAAAATGAAAGATGCAACAGTAGTCAAAGGGAATATAAACTGGAATGCTGCATCACTGCCACTAAGAAAATGTCAAGAGGTTTCAAATAACCTGTGTCTGTGCACCAGGAGCATGGATTTTTCTTGGCCAGCAATTCTCGGGTTCGTGTTGTTTTCATTTATTAAGATTAGCAAAATTACTCCACTTATCGTCAAAACAACTGACGCAACATTGAAAAAAAGCAGGATTAATTTTAATACCTCCAAAATATCAGAAATTCTTCATATTAAAGGCCACTTGATACAAGTATTAAAACATTTATAATATGGAATAATTTATTGGAATGAAGAAAACAGCCAGCACAAACATATATCAATAATGGATGTGGAATGAGGGCCACATTGTATTAAATCTACATAAGTGAACTGCTGAAAAATCAAAGGGTCTGAATGGCCAAGAGATGCACACACATCCACAAATACATACAGTGCATATATACCTAAGTCACAGATATGGCCTAAATATAAACGGTATTCCATACAACTGGCATTGAACATTTTGTAACCAGCTTAATAAGCTTTATAGGTACAGCATTTCATCTCACAGAACTTGCTCAAACAAAAAAATAAAATGGGGGGGGGGAGTTGCACTGTTGCATCGTTAATTATAAGGTATGAATTAATCTCCTTGGTTACTTCATTTAGTTTTGTATTGCTTATAAGGGCTCCAATGACTTTCATCCATCGGCCTTGCTCATCTAATGGCACCTCACCATGCTACTCAGTCTCTTGTAGTCTTCCTATTCAGTCCCTTATCCTTTACATCCCACTCTATGACTGCATCCCAGATGTTTTTTTTTGGTCTACCTCTCAACTCAACCCTAAACAATCACACCTCTCCCCCTCAACACCCAGTTTCCATCATCTCCACATGCCCATTCCATCTCAGTCTACCCCTTCTCAACACTTAATACATTCAAGTTCTATCCTCCCTCTCAACTTTTTACAATCCTAACCCTCCCGCTACCAGCCTGTCATTAAAAGATGCGCTACACACAAATCTAATCATTATTTCCAAACTTCTGAGCCTACAAATATCCTCTTCCTTGACTGCCCAGGTTTCAACTACCATGCAGTAATACACTCATAACACATGCCACATACAAAGATCCCTTAGCATGGAGTGATAACACTCTCGATGTCAGTTGAAGCAACAGCTCCCCGAACTTCCTCCAACCACTTCTCACTCTATCTGGAGCTAGCTGCAGCCCCCACCTCCAGTACATGTCTACCAAGTAGCAAAACATTTTCCATGCACTCACAAGACATCACCAATAAGATCAACTCTCACACTTGACAATCTCCACATGCTCTCCCCTATGCACTGATGACACCAAATGGGCAATTTTGCAGTCTACCTCTAATACCACTCCATTACTTATACACCCACTTATCAAAACCAATGCACAAGGTGGAGTTACTTCCTGCACCCTTGTGGCAAACCACACATGGCCACACTACCTCTGCTTTGACATTACCACCACCACCACCAGCCCTAGATATCACTTTTGTTTACTAGTTATATCAACACCCCAATCTGACTACAAACTGCCATGAACTAAGACAAACGGGGATAGGGATTGGTCTGCTTTGAAAACATGCTATAACAATAAAACTTTATTGGCAAGGGAGAGGGTTGCCTTCAAGAGGTCGCACAGTTTCCTTGGTTACTAGTTATGTCAATGTGGTATAGCAATACAAAACTATAGGCACAGGAAAGGGTTACTTTCATGAGTCTGGTTCCAAGTCCCTCAGGTGGTAGGTGGTGGCAATCATCCACTCACTCGATGTAGTATTACCTGCTTCTTCCTTCGCGTCTCACATTCTGTTTCTGTATCTGCCCTCCTCTTCCTACTTCTCCCTTTCCTTCCTGTCATTTATTTGTCTTCTTTCTACTCTGGGTGGTTGTACACCGAGTGCCAAGCTTAATGTTTTCCTGTAACCCAGGAAACCAATTACAACGGTGGATGGTAACCAAATAACCAGTTAATGGGGTGATGTGGAGACTGGTAAGATGCCCTGTTAACTGGGTGGAATCCTCCACACTTCCTCACACCTTGCTAATGCAGGGCACTATCAGCAGCATGGGAACATTGTTAATTGTATGGGGTGGCCCCGTAGAGGGTTGTCGCTTGCCTGTGGTTGATGGGTCTGCTTATCCAGACACACTTGGGTTGATCAAGTAGTCCCTCATTTCATAACCCCATTACACAAAGTATCCCTCAATTCTCTCCCTATTCTCCCTAAGGATAATGGTGGACTACAGGAGTCTCCTTGGTTACTAGCCATATTAACCCACCTGATATAGGCACTGGAGAGTGTTGCCTTCATGAGTCTCATTGGTTACTAACTCATACCTCCCTATCCTCCCAATGAATAATGGCAGACTACAGGTGAATGGCATATTCAGCCTGCAATTCACCATGTTCAGGCTCAGATTAGCCTGGGAACAAAATGAGCAAACTATCTGGATTATTTAAAATAAAAAATATAGATAGGTAAACTAGGACATTCTTCAACAGTAACTTTCCACAGCACTTTGTGACCTGCACACAAATGAGGACTTTCTGTATATACAACTATAGTTCTTTCACCTTAACTTGGCCAAGATTTATCTTTGGCAGCTTACTTCACTTAGAAAGGAAAAAAAAAAAAACAGCAATGGCTCTAAATCCTTTCCACAGCACTGTGATTAGCATTGCTAATTTTAATCTACTGTCTTAGCAAAACACTTGGAATCAAATATGGTAATTTTATGCAAAAGTTAAACCCTTACCACAGCAGTTTATGACTAGCATTATTTTAGGACACGTTAAAGCAAAAACCGATGCAGTTTTAACACATTACCAGACTTCTTGGGACATAGGGCATTTCCCCCTACACAGCTGGGTTGATCTTGCTATCGTGATACGATCTTCAACCGTCTTGTTAGAAGTCGACTCACCTCCTGCAAATATAGACGTACATTAAATGGCCTATTTTCATCTGATGGAACTGAACCACTCCCAAAACTGAAATACAAAGCTGTGGAAGCCGAGGCTCCAGGTGCCGAAACCCATGGGACCACCAGGCACCCAAACCCACAATCACCATGCACCCAAACCCACAATCACCATGCACCCAAACCCACAATTACCATGCACCCAAACTCACTCGATCACCAGGCACCTAAATTCCTCAATTAACTGGGCATTTTTGTACTCACAAACAATCTAAACACACACTAACACACACCTAGCATATTCAAACACCTGCCAACTGGATCATTTAAACAAGATCAAAAGTTTAAATTCTATGCCTAAAAATGACCTATTATTCCTTAGTGGAAAAGTTTCTAGAGAAGGGCAAGAAGTTGTATGCAGCCTTCATGGATCTGGAGAAAGCAGATGACCGGGTGGATAGACAAGGTTTGTGGAAGGTATTAAGAATATATGGAGTGGATGGGAAGTTGTTGAAGGCAGTGAAGAGTATGTATGAGGGTGCTAAGGCTGCAGTGCGTGTGGATGGCAAACTGAGTGAATCCTTCCATTTGAAGGTTGGATTGAAACAAGGATGTGTCATGTCTCCATGGTTGTTCAATCTGTACATGGATGGGGTTATAAAAGAGATACAAGGTTGGGCAGTGGATGTTGCAGCAGCCCTAGTGAGAGAGGGCAGTGTTTGGAAACTCCCTGTACTGTTGTTTGCAGATGATACTGTGTTGTTGAGTGAAGACGAAGGGGAGCTGCAAGGCTTAGTAGATGAGTTTGGGAGAGTGTGTAAGAAACGGAATCTAAAGGTGAATGTAGGGAAGAGTAAAGTGATGGTCTTCGAGAGAAGTGAAGCCAGTGAATGTACACTGAGATTGGATGGGAAGGATATGGAGAATGTGAGTGCATTAAGTACTTGGGTAGTGTGATGAGTAAGGATGGAAGTCTGGAGAGTGAAGTGCTTGAAAGGGTGCAGCAGGGAAAGAAGGTTGCTGGTTCGTTGAAAGCAGTGATAAGAAACAGGGAGGTGAGCATGGAAGTGAAAAATTGTTACATGACAGTATTGTGATACCAACTCTAACATATGGAAGTGAAGCTTGGACCCTGTTGGAAGGACAGAAGTCAAGAGTGAAAGCAGTGGAAATGAGTTATTTAAGAGGAGCATGTGGAGTCACATGGAGAGACAGACTAACAAATGAGGAAGTGAAGGAGCATTGTGGTGTGGTTGAGGACGTGATGGGAAGCAGGAGAAACACGTTAAGGTGGTTTGGGCATGTGGAGAGGATGGAGAGTGAAAGATTGACGAGGAAAGTGTATGTGAGTGAGGTGGAGGGGGCGAGTGGGAGAGGGAGGGGGAGGCTGAGGATGAGATGGGGATGGAGTGGAGAGGTATATGAGGGAGGGGGGTGAGAGATGGGAGCGTGGTAGTGAAATGGCAGGGGACAGAGTGACATGGAGGCGATTTGTTTGTGGCCACCCCGTTTGGGATTGGGGCGTCTGGCAATAGATAGATAGATACACATCTAGATAGTTAACCTAGTAGAACACCAAGCATCTACAGTAAACAGAGAGTAAAACACACCCACCTAACAAATTCTAAACATCAGCCACTGGGAGCACCATAACCCACTAAATGACGATGATGATGGCCAAATTACAGTTGGGTTTCATATTAATAATCTGGTTTGTGAAGACAATTTTTTTTTTCTTTACTGAAGGCACAAACTGCAGACACTACCAATACACCTAAAGATAATCCACCTTAACCCCTGTGTGCTCGAACTATATATAAAAGTAATCACAGAGGCAGTATTTTAAAGTAGGATTACATTAAAAAAAAAAAACCTTCCCAAACGAACTGAACAAGGGCAAGATCCATTCATTTAAAGATATCTGGACAATGCATTTAAAAGATTCTCACAGGCAGAAGGAAACAATTTTTCACAGCAGCTGGTAAATGGAAACTTATTCATGATCACTGGTAAAAGAAATCAGTAAAAAGCACTTTTTTTTTTTTTGAGATAGGCCTGATATAGCAGCTTCTTAACTGCCTGATTATAATAACTATTCTTAACTGCAGTATTTCCCTATTCCCTGAAAGATGGATGGTGGTCTGCAAAAGAAGTTAAATTTATGCCTGCAATCCACCTGGTTGAAATTTAAGTTGGGCCTTGCAATAACTTCAAATTACAGTATGGTATATTTCTAAAGCCTTAACTCTGATGATATTGTTTTATTCTTGCTACCACAGACAATTATGCAACTTAGGAAGGACCTCCAGCTGTGATGGGGTTAATGACGACTATCTTCCAGTTTAAAATGTATGGTAACTAATAGACACTGGAAACATCAAGAACAAAAACTATTCGGGTAAAAAGTTAAAAGTACCAATGGAACTTGAGCACAAATTTACTACCAACATTACAGTCCCTTTCAAATGCACGGTTCTCCAACTGACTCTAACTCCTAGAACACTGTCACTTGTTTAATTCACTCCTGTCAACATCCAATGGTTTGATCCAGCTTAGGGGATATTTTTTCTGGTGAAGGGGTAATGATGGCTATATCTAACCTGTTTCAAGTCTACAAAGCTTAAGAGTATACAGAAAATTTAAGAATGAAACATACATAAATCGGAAGGTGTAACAATGACAGTTTACATATATATGGTTGTTATCCTACTTATTTAACTTGTACATACCAATATAGGTGTTTTCATTCAGTGAATTTATAACAATGCAGCAAAACTCGTCCAAAATTAGTTATTTATATAAATGCATTAGTACATTAAAACTTTTCAAATCATACTGAGGCAAGTTTTGCAACCAACTGGTGTTTAGCAAAAGCTAGTACCATGGCAGCAAGATTTAAAGATTATACGTTGATGTATAATACATTCCAAGAGGCCCATCACTGGTTATTTCAGACTGGCATCTAAATGATTAAATACCTATAGGACATTTAAGAGTACTCACCATTTTACTCTTCAGCTGAATTGCTCTCCCGTGTCAAATGTGGTGGTGGTGGTTGTGGATGTCTACCACAAGACCATTCCAGCAGGGGTGGCTGCCTCTGTTACCAAGCTCCCCCTCCCTCCAACTGCCCTGGAGTACAAATGCTTTAGAACTCATTGACCTTTTGACTACAATGACAGAGCTACCTCAACGTTAGTTAAATTTTATGCAGAAGGACATGACCAAAGGTTATGCCAAATCCATCCATCTCAAGGAGTATCAGTTAATATTCTTGCCATACAGGTACTGTACGTACCTATCCCTGAAAAGGGGGAAGGAGTGCAGAAAGGTTTTTTCAGCGGGAAGTCCCACAGATTCATGTACAGATAAGGATGAACCCATAAATGAGTTAAGGACTGTAGGAAATAAGTTTTTCCTCACTGAAAATTATTCACACCAAACTTTGCACAGTAACTAATGCATCTATTCCTATACAGTATACTGTAATGCTACTTCCCTACAAGTATTCAAGTTAAGGTAATGCTATACAGTATACTGTAATGCTACTTCCCTACAAGTATTCAAGTTAAGGTAATGCTAAGACTAAGTGAACTACCCAGTGACAATCGCAACTGTACCTCATTCCCATCTTTTCCACCTAATGATGGGGTGAGGCAGGGTGCAAAAAGCAAGAACAGAAAACAACACAGGGAGTAGTTATATCTATATCATTTCAGCCTCTTTGCCCACCTGCATATGGGATGAGGCACAGTTCAGAAAATGGGAGAATTAGCCAACAGTTCCTTCATTCATTCTTTTATAAAGGCTCCAAGATACTTGCATATATTGCCCTAGGTCACCTAATGGCAGTTTCCCACATTGCTCGATTTCTAGCAGCTTCGCTCTTCAGCCCCTTATCTGCCTATAACGCCAGGTTCAGTGGCAAAACTAGACAATGCTACAGCTACTTATCCTTTCCACAGCACTTCATGATTAGCAACATTCTAACATTCATCTACTGTTACAAATCAAAATTCAAGATGAGAAATTTTATATCAAGTGAAAAGCACAGCATCATTCTAATATGTTTTTATCACAGCTAAATATTCAAAGTGGGAAGTTATTGCTTTTAGATTAAATTAAAAATACTGTAAAGGAGTACTGTACTGTCCTCTAGTATTAACTTTTCATTAAGACTCCATATTCAAGACAGAGGGCATTTTAAGCCAAATTTAAGAAAAGAATATGAGCGCTTGTTTTTCAATGTAGGCCTTAATTTGTCCTTCTGCAGCTATTTAATGTAGCTCAGTGGCCAAAAGTCAAAACAGCAGCTCTACATCCCATCCAAAACACTTCATGACCACGATCATTTTCTAGTGTTAACATTTTGTTACAGCTCACCAATGAGGATGGAGACATGGCCGTGCACATGGGTGGGGTTTTGGGGATTTAACACCCCCATTTTGAAAGAATAAAATACTAAAAAACGCAACTCATAATTAAATCCTGTTAAGAATGTTACAAGACAAAAATAGAGTTAAAATTTCTACAAAACCTAAGTTAATATGGTTAAATTAGCAAGATCTTATACGAGAATTCACTATTTAAAGTCTCAGATGGCATATATTCCCAGCTGGTGTTCTCTGCTGTACTAAATATCTAGCTTAGAAAAAAGTTTAGGACTCAAAGGGTTAACTCCATCTGCCCACAGGATGTCTTTACGTACTTGCCAACTTTGGCTGCTTTATTTTATTTATTTATTTTTTTAGAGGAGGGGTTGAGTGTAGCTTTTGTTAACCCCATGAACATATGTTTTGTATTCTAAATGAAAAATCTGGAGGTAACAAGAACAAATCAAGACATCATACTTAAAGGTAAATTAAGTGCAGTAATTCCTTCTGGACACTTGTTTTACTGATCTGTTCTGCCATTAATTCCTCAGTAAATTGTATAAAAATTGTAATGATATAACAATCTGCCACTGCTACATGTGAAGCAATTTAGTGTGTTAGTTGTTAGAGCAAAGCTGCAATGTTCTGAAACACCTCCCATATTTTTAGCAGAGACTTACCCTCTTTGAATTGCCCTAACTTCCAACGTGTTCTATGCCCTGATAACCACATTGTCTTCACTTCCAAGGTTCTGTGGAGTCCAGAATGTAATTACCCTGAGTTTGTACCCTCTCAGTACTTTAGTCAGTTACAGTACCTAAGAACACAGTATTGTGTTACTCAGCTGAGTGGGTAATTAAAGTGTTCCTATCAGACTGAGCCTGAGCAGATTAACATCCAAGGGATCGTTGGGGTTTACTGTTCACGTAATGTCACTCACGGATGAGTGAAGCTGGTCACTCATCTAAAACGTCAGGACCAACTTACCTAGCCTCAGACTCCTACGCTCCTCGAGGCAACACAGGATTAAATGAATGAAAGCAATAAAGCAAACAATCTATGATTTTTTTTTTTCAATTCCCCTCCTTTCAAAAATCCCATGCACGGCCTTGATGGGTTGAGTAGTTTTAGGTCAAGTGAGAGTAAAAACAGATGTAATACCATTTAGACCACTTCACCATAGCCAGTGGCTCAGCAAACATTTGTAACCCCTTGATTCCAGAATACTAGGGGCTTGAATGATGAGTGAATGGGAGTGTGGCTTAGTCAATTGGGCAAAACTGGTTACCATCTCATACTTCCTCATTCTCTGGATCCTGTCTCATCCTACCTTGGGGTTAGAAAAGTCTGGATGAATCCAGCAACCCATTAGCTACATATTCTTACTTCTCACAACTCAAAAAAGATGTGGTTGAATGGAATTTAATTGATGATCTTTAGTTTTGAGATGAATTAGTCATTGGTTACTATACCTCCTTAACTTGGCATAAAATTGCCATCTCTCCATCAAGGATGCCAACTTGTTACCAGATTAATATTAGAATATAAGACTAGACATGAAGTGCTATGGGATGAAGAGCGATACCACTGTCTCTGCCTATTAACTGTGAAAATTTACAAAATGAATATCTGGGCCAAGTTACTGAGAATGTCCCTCCGGGTTTACTAGTAAAAACTGCACTCCCAATCTGACTACGCCTGGCTATCAACTAAGAAAAGGGGTTAGAGATCTTTATGTAGTTCTTGCACAGAATTGGATTAGAAAGTTAATGTCTCACTGGTTACTTGTCAAATTAGCATCCCAATCTGACTGCACTTGTGCATAAAGTAAGTGAAATGGGGTTAGTGATCTTTACTAGGTCGCTGCATTGATTTTGATATCCCTTAGTTAAGGAATGTCTCCTTGGGTGTGAGTCAAAATTCCACCTCAGTCTGACTACACTTAACCATAAATTAACTTAAAAGAGGCTCAGGATCTTGAAGTTGTTGCATGGCATTTGATGAGCCTTAGTTAAGTACGGAACGTTTCTCCTTGACTTCTATTCAAAATCAACTTTCCAACCTAACTACACTTTACCATTAAGTAAATGAAAAGGAGCTTGGGTTCTGTCGGATGAGAAAATCGTTATAACAAATTTTTAAAATTTAGTTGTGAAAGAATATAACCAACCCCTCCAGAAATGCCATATCCATCTATATACCTAGGCTCCCCCCCCCTCCCAATAATAACATACCTATGATTTTTCCCCCCAATAATAATCCTGTATACACAACCTTTTGCCCCCCCCCCCCATAATAATTCTATATACCCTGGCTTTTTTCTCAATAATAATAATAATAGTAATTATAATAACAGCAACAATAAAATTGAAAGGCCCTTCGTATACTCACCAAATTAGTATCCAAGTGAATGTCCCCTCCAAAGTGATGGTTGTGGTTGTGGTGGTAGTCATCTACAGCTAAATGACTTGAAACTGGAAAGGGTGACCACAAATTAATTTACCTTCATGTCATTCTGTTCATCATGCGGTCCTCTCCAACTCACAACCCTGAAAGATAAAATCCTTATAAACCATCACACTAAAAAGTTCATAATCACGAAATATCCATAAACATACTGAAAACCAAAATTCAACACACACCCCAAACTCCACACACAGACCCGCCCACCACCTCCAAAAAAATCCAGCAACCCCCCCCCCCCCCCCACCCAAAACCCCCCCCCCCCCCCCCCCCCCAAAAGCCCAGACAGACCCCCCCCCTTTCATAATCCACATCCAGCCTCCCTCAAAATAATCCACACACAGACACCCCCAAAATAATCCACACACAAACCCCCCTAAATAATTCACACATAGACCCCCAAAATAATTCACACATAGACCCCCCTAAAATAATTCACACAGACCCCCCCTAAAATAATCCACACAGACCCCCCAAAATAATCCACTCACAGACCTCCCAAAATAATCCACACACAGACCTCCCAAAATAATCCACACACAGACCTCCCAAAATAATCCACACACAGACCTCCCAAAACAATCCACACACACAGACCTCCCAAAGCAATCCACACTAACAGACCTCCCAAAACAATCCACACACACACACACCTCCCAAAACAATCCACACACAAACTTCCCCAAAAAAATCCACACACAGATCTCCCCTCCCCCCAAATAATACACACACACACACACACACACACCTCCCCAAACTCCACACACTGACCTCCACCTCAAAGTTCGTGGGGGTCCGTGTGTGTGGGGGTCTGTGTAATCCCCACCCATTTCTATATGGCGAGTTTGTATAACGACGTGACGACGCAAACACCCATACACACAGCAGAGCTAGGACTTGATGTGATAAAGTAAGAAAGGATTATGTTTGTCAGTCATATGTTATCGGTAGTCATACTCAGTTCAATGTATGATTTGATATGAAGGTTAGAGCGCTTTCGATGTCTAAGTTTTCATTAAGCAAGTGCGTAGTGACGACAGTAGTGCAGGTAGAGATGCAGGACAATATATTGCGATCTGACGTATGGTATTAATGTAGAGAATAATTGGTCGAAATCAAATGACTGCACAGTGAAGATTTCGTATGTTTAGCGTACATACCATTTCATTTCTATATTAACAAATGGCTTTAACCTCAAATACCATAGCATTGCAGGAACTCAACTCCTGACTCGAGGCTGTTCCATTACGACTTTGGCCAACTCAGACTGCTTCACTGTTCATTGTTTCGAGTCTTGGACAGCTTAGAATATTTTATTACCTATTATTCATATTATGTTTTTCACTGGTTATATGGAGGCATATATGATTAAGATATGCTATACAACATTTATGTTCGATACTGAGTGCGTTCAGCTCTTAACGGTTTACATTATTCATGTGGATACGAAGCAAATTTTCGAAACGATTCAACTACATCTCGACCTGCACTACCGTCGTCAAGGCTCACTTGCTTAATGAAAACTTAGACATCGAAAGGGCTCTCTAACCTTCATATCTTATACAACATTGAACTGATTATGACTACCGATAACATATGACTGACAAACAATCCTTTCTTACTTTATTACATGGTCACAGTTCTGCCGTGTGTATGGGTGTTTGCGTCGTCACTTCGCCATACAGACTCGCCTTATAGAAAGGGGTGGGGACTGCAGAGGCCCATACACACACACAAGGACCCCCACGAACTTTTATGAGTGACTGTACTAACTCCGCTCCAAACTCCACACACAGACCACAAACAGCTCTACTGTCCTATTATCAGCTACAGTATCACGATTTCCGTTACCTAAGCTTTGGATCTGCTGTTCCTTAAGTACCGTTAGTACCTCAATACCCCAGGGGGTATCAAAATGGGTTCTTTGGGGTATCTAAAACTATATATATATATATATATATATATATATATATATATATATATATAT
>JAGKTI010010845.1:0-27670 GCA_018397915.1 Birgus latro
GAGAATGCTACCACTGCGCCAGCGAGCGGTGTGTGTGTGTGTGTGTGTGTGTGTGTGTGTGTGTGTGTGTGTGTGCAGCAACTTTCTCACTGACCCACGCACCGCCTGGCCCGGGACTTCCTAATGGTACTCGTACAGTATATCATTTGTGGTCAGTGGACGCGGGTGACTCATAGGATGGTAAGCACTACATTACGTTGACATTTTGATTTTCTTCTTCTGATTTTGTTGAATTAACACTGATGATCATCGAAATCCGAAATACTTTTTACTGTCGTAACAGTAAACTATTTGACTCAGCTTTAGTAGTGTTTTGCCGTCGTATACAGGTTATGAAAGATGTTGCCTACGGAAGGGGTTAATGGATAATATCTAGCTCTTTCACTTTGACAAGTCTCTTACAAGCTGCATAAAGCATTGGGTGACCTAAGAACGAAGTAAAAAAAAAAAAAAATCATCACACTGGATGTCTTAATTTGTTATTGTTGTTGTTGTTGTCAGTGTTGTGACTGTTGTTGTTTAACCCTGATCTGTCTGAACAAGCAGACCCATCAACTTCAGGAAAATAACCGCCCCTGCAGGGCCGTCCCGTGCAGTGAACCGCCGTTCCCTTGCGGTTGACAGCATTCCGCAGTTCACGGAAAAATGTGTTGAGGTTTGTTCCATGATGGAGGCTGCATTTGCATCGTTCCACCCAGTTAGCCCGGGCACCATAACAGGCTCCAAGTCATGCCAATGTCTGGGTATATGATTGCCACACAGTGCTGTAAATGGTTTCCTGGGTTACAGGAAAACCACTAGACTTGTCACTCAGTGCAGAGTCATCTGATGTGGCAAGAAGTTTAATAAAAAGTGATAGGAAGGAAAAAGAGAAACAGGAAGAGTGGAGGGATGACACAAAGAAAGAGTAACAAAGGTGAAGGAAGAAGTATGTGGCTACATCAAATGGGTGGATGATAGTCGCTACCACATACTGCTTGTGTATGAAAACTAGTTTTGTTTTCTTTTAAATAATCGACCCACTAGAGATAACAGAGCTCTTAATTATTTCATTCTTACTGTTGGCAAATAATTGCATTTAGTTTAGCAGTAGCCTGTCGTGGTCAAAATGTTCAACGGTATTTTAGTGTTCACTTGTATTTCAAGTCTTCACTATAATGACAATTTTCTGCATTGTTTGCGATACTCATAGGGCTGTATTTACCTCACTGAGAGCCACACCAATGCATGAGGTCGGATGCAGTCCCCATTAACCCGCCTAGTCCCGACCGGATTTTTACCCAGGCAACCCCCAGATCCCGACTGATTTTCAACTTTTTTTTTTTTTTTGCTCAAACCTTCGCTTTTGGTGAGAAACATCGAAAATTCATAGAGAAATCGCTCTCCTGAGGTTGAAAATGTTGATACAGGTGTCATTTAGCTTTACGTTTTCCTTCTTTTTCAGGGTACCTGGCTAAAGAAAATGAACTATGGAAGGGTTAACTAATTCAAGCCACTTTAAATTAAGTATTTATTTATTTATTTGGTACGAATTTATGTGTAGTACAAGTCTATATTGGTTTTCACACAATAATATAGGCGATAAAAGCATTGTTCACTCACCCAAAACCCCAGTATATGGCACTTTCCTTTACGACATTACTTCTGTTTGTATCTACCTCTAGCTTCATTGTTTCTGTGTCCTCCACCTCAGGAATCACTTTCACCGTGAATTTCGTCATTGGAGAGACCGTGGGGCAACATACCTTTACTGGCCAGGTTACTGCTAATAGGTGAATTGCCCAGTGTGGGGGGGGGGGGGGGAGGGGCTTAGGTGGGGCCAGGCAGTATCCCCGCTTGACAGCAGGTAGAGGAAGATCTCCCACAAGTGCCTACCAAAAATCACCCACAAATGTTGAAAAATGTGCACATAATGGGCCTTGCAACTGAGTGACGTACGATTCACGTCGGTGGGTCTGTCTGCGGAAAAAAGTAGCGACGTGCATCGTGCGTCGGTGAGACTCGGCGGGTTAACCCCTTCTTCAGTAGAATTACCAATCAGTATGACTAAAATCGCGCCATGACAGCTAAAATATACTGAATTGATGTCTCGTTGTACTTAGGGGCTGAGAAACACTAGACACTTTTATCAGTATTTTGGTGGTACTCTACAGATCTTATTGGTACGAGAGCAGTATTCCAAAAATTGAAAAGGAAACAGTGACATAGTATGTTTACTAACACTGAACCGATGTGTTAGATTTTATCACCATTACTTCTTTTAGTGGTAATGCTGTTTTATTCATGATACCTCCACATGATTACAATCGGATATGGGATCTTGTAGCCTTGTGTCTTCAGTAACCATACCTAACAATTACTCAGACTTTTAACGATATTCTAGATAATTTTTGATATCCCTGGCATTTTATCCGAATTCTTTATTTTTTCGGTAACTATGCCAGAGCAACAGTCCAAAAGTCATTAGCATACGAGTATATCTCTTCCTTAAAATAAAAGAAAACATCTGAATTACTCTGTCAGTTTAAAATTGCTAGAAACCATGGAAAAGCTGTAATAAATCTCGCTAAATCAAATTTATTTCAATATCAAGCATCAAAACTACTTAACAACCCTAATGACAATAGAATATTCTGGTCAACTCTCAATTCTTTCAGTAATAACTTTAACAACTCATCATCCACTCCCCCACTAAAATCTTCAGATGGCAACATTACAATTGACCCGCGTGGGAAAGCAAATATCTTTGCCAGTACATTTGCAAGAAATTATACCATAGAGGAAGTCAGCCAGAACGTCCCAGTACTAGAACTTGACTCTCCCGAAATTGTTCCACTTAAAATACAAACAAGATACGGAAAATTCATCTTAAACAATTTATCAACCAACAAAGCTCCAGGCCCATGATGGAATTCCTCCAGTTGTACTGAAGAGTTCTCCAGAACTTGCATCTGTTCTAGCTAAATTATTTAGACTATGCATACGTACTTCTTCATTCCCTAATTCATGGAAAGAAGCCAATATCCACCAAAATCCAAAGAAAGGACGTTCCTCTGACCCCCGTGATTACAGACCGATAGCTGTCACATCTTCTTTTGGTAAACTATTTGAAATTTTGATTAATAAGCACATAGTTAAACATCTTGAATCCAACAACTTAATTAGTGATAGACAATATGGTTTTCGCCGCGAAAGATCCACCATTGACATGATCAATCTCCTGACTCACACCATCCATCAATCAATCGACCTACATAGAGAAACTCATGCAGTAGCCCATGATAATTCTAAAGCTTTCGACAGAGTATGGCACCGTTCCCTGCTGTCTCAACTCCCTTGCTATGGACTAACGTCTTTTGTTCCTCTGCTTTCCTCATATCTCAGCGACAGAAAAATAAGAGTAAAAATAGATGATGTATATTCCAATTTCCACTCAATTAATGCCAGCGTGCCAAAGGAATCAGTTCTGGCGCCAATCCTGTTCCATGTTCATATTAATGATCTCCTATCCGTCACCCACAATCCCATCCATTCATATGCAGATGACTCAACACTTCATAGTCCATTCACACTCTGACATCCATTTACAAAGTCTAATTAATATCTCTAACTCTCAACTCAGTACAGCCATCTCCGTAAATCAAGACTTATCTACGATTAATGAAAGGGACAAAACAACCTTGTCTCATTTAATGCTAGTAAAACCAAATACAATATATACAATTTACTAATAGACAGATATTGCCAGATTCGTATATTACCTTCAGTGCTACTAATATTCCCATCTCCAAACGTATTGAAATTCTCGGTGTCTCAACCCCTACACCACGGGGTTGTCGGAGGTTTTCCGTGCCATTCCCGCGGGGATATTCGCGCTCCGACTGACTTTTTAAAAATATTTACCAAAAATCAGTTATTAGTCCTAGAATATTATAAATACATATGCATATGGCACATACATTCAGCTTTCTTCTGGAATGTTTTTTTTTTTTTTTAGCACTCGAGTACCGTAGGACTTGTGGAGACTTCTGAAGTTGGGTAACTAAGTCTCCACTTTACACTTCCCGACATCCACTAATCTGAATATCACTGCCAGATATTATCACTAGAAACACTATTCAATGATTTCTAAGTAGTTTGGAATCCATATTAAAAAAAAAAAACTCTGTGAAAGCAATGTAAAATACGAGCAGGTACGAGCCTCCCACTCCCTCTAATTGGCAGCTGGTGTTCTGTCATTTCTTACTCAAATACCCACTCACACTTGTATATATCTACAGTCCTTTACCGCTTCCCACACGATGTTTAGTAGGGGTAGAGGTCACAGGGCCTTTTATAATAGGCGCAAAAGCGGCAGAAATAGACGGGCGTCATTTCACCGAGAAGGACGAGAGGAAACTGGCTGTATCTGTAACAAAGACTTGAAAATGTCAGCTGCTAATGTATATGCTAAGAAATAAGTCGTAGGAAATCTAGACAATACATATAAATTAGGTAGTTCCAGGTGAATATAAATATCACTCAGGCTTCTCCCTTCCTTTCTTATATACATTTATATTACGAGTAGATCATACAGCATATTTCATGGGAAAAAAAGCAGGGGAAATTAGCGAACGAGTGCAGGTTGGATGTTGATAAGTGATAATTAGTCAATTCCAGGTGTATGGCACTATCAATTACCTTATTGTTTTATACATACAGTATATTATTTTGTATAAGAATAGGGCATAGGACTCATTTCAATGGATGGAAACAGTGAAAAAATCCGGGGAAGATTTACTTAGCACAGAGCGGCTGAGCAGACATCACGAGAGGGTAAATGGAGGGGACGTAGGGAGGGGAGTCTAGAATGGAGGAAAATGGCTAAATTGTCAACAATGGATGGGAGTACTGATGACATTAGCAGCTCTGACTATTGTTGGACATTGGCAGTGCTGATAGATGATACAAGTCACCACCTGAAAGCCCGGGGGAATTAAAAATGACAGAGTCACTCAAGTGACGCCCCGCAGTATGATCCATTGCACCCGACCATCACGAAAGTGACGACCCGCGGTGTAGGGGTTAACGATGCCCTCAGCTGGACCTCTCATGTTAGATCACTTGCTAATACCACCTCAAAGAAACTTGGATTGTTGTACAGAGTCCATAACTTCTTTGCTGACGAGCAGTTAGCTATAGAGTCATGTGCGCTCTCAGGTGGAATATTGCTCACCCTTGTGGAATGGAGATGGAGAGGTTGCATAAAAATAACTAGACAAAATTCAGAACAAAGCTGTTGGAGGCATAAAGAACCCTTGCTATTATAAATATACTACCTCATGTTCAAGTAAGAAGGAATGTTGCCTCCCTTGCATTATTTTGCAGATATTTTTATGGCAAATGCTCATACGAGGTTGCATTCATTGTGCCACCTCTCCATGCCTTCCCTCGTGCTACAAGGGCATCTGGTAGCGCTCATGGCTGGGATGTCACTCAGGCATATTGCAGAACTTCTGCTTATCAGAATTCTTTTATTCCCCGAACTGCATCTCTCTGGAACTCGCTTCCCCAGAGTTGTTTCCCCCAAAACTTTAACCTACAGCTGTTCAAGTGCAACTTTTACAGATATTTTATGAACGGAGGAAGCCAGTAATCTGGTGTATGAATTATTTTTTTATTGATTTGTTTTTCCTTCCTCTGTTCTGTTATTAAAAAAAAAATAGTCCTCTTCTAGGTACTGTAATTTAAATATTTACATAATACTTAATGATAACTTATCAAGATTTTAGTGGTGTTCTAGACATTACCCATTTTTCTGCAAAGCTCAATATTTTTTGTACAATCTTAACACAAGGTGGAGTGAAAAGAAAAAGATTAGCAAAAGTCTGAATGATGACCATATGGATGCGTGACCCTGTACGGTACACTCTACTGATACTTCTCCCATTTTGTGTTTTCTTGTTCCGATTTCTGGATTCATCTTACCTCATAATACAAGTGGGCAAGAGAGTGATGATGATGATGATGATGATGATGATGATGAGTCAAGGCAGTTTTTCTTTCAGATTCTAGAAACAAGGGAAAGGAAAGATATATTTTTAGAAAGATTTATATTTACAAAGACATGAAGGTTAACCATAAAACTAAGTTAATGGAAATAAATCGAAACAAACTGGAAAGAAGTGTCAACTGAGGGCTAGTTCACCTCGTGGCAGACCTCTAAGCAAGGTATACACTATTTATGGGCGGCCAGCAGCACACTGTGTGCGTGTAATGTCTGTGAGTCGTGTGCTTCGACCTTGGAGGGAGATTTGGAGGGCCAGAGGAGTATAGAGCCAGGAGGGAGGGGTGGGGGGTAGTTTGTGAGCAGAGTCGTGGTTATGAGTGCACGGTGTGAGTCTCTCCACATCGTTTCCGGGTTCTTCAAGTCGAATGTCAGGATACTCCAGATGGAATTCTTCGGCTGCAAATCACAGTGGTGTGGAAGGCAACATATAACATCGACAACTCACTTCAGGCACAGGAATTTTGCAGGAGTGATGACAGTGAGTAGATTATTTCGGAGATTGCTCTTGGTCCCAGCATGTCTTAAAGCTGACCTGATGGGTCTAAAAATGACTGTTAGGCTAGTCCCAAGATGAAATGAATCGATGAAACCAATCCAACGGGTTCGAACAGTGTTGTGTGTTGCATCAACCTGACTGAAGAGTTGATCCAGCGAGGCTACCTTGAAGAAGGTGAGCAAATTTACTGCCCCAGAAATCAGGCGTTCCCTGGGACATTTCTCATTTAGCTGCTTTGATAACCCCAAGTGAGGTTTGGTGTAGAGGGTGTTATATCCTTGGCATGTCGTCCCTGGAGTAAGAGGATTCGACTTGAGGAGTTCTGTGGACGTGGGGCAACCTTAGGCCACGTCCGCGGTCCTTGCCTAATCTATGCTTTCTTTGAACTCCATGGAAGGATTCGGGTCGGCTATGTTGTGGGTGAGCTCATAAAAAACCGAAAGTGGTAGGTCTAGGAGTTTCTGTGCTTGTTCCCCGAATCTCTAGTCTCGTTCCTGGGATCAGGGGAAGGGGTGTCTTCCTTCTCAACCATCACAGTGATAATAATGAAAAATACCCTCTATGTATATATGCAAGTAACATATTCACTTTACCTAGCACTGACTGGCGTGAAGGACCTTGAGGGGCACACTTTGTCCACAGTCCCGCACATCACCCATCACCCACAACCCCGGGCAAATTGCTCTAAATGAAGTTGAGCTGATTTAGCTAATTAAAATCACATTCTTTTTTGTGTGTATTATAAATTGCATCAAATCCGCAAATGTCGCCACTGCAGCTGGCTTCCATGTAACTCATTAATCATGCTGGATACACTTTGGAGTTGGCCCGTAAAATGTGTTTGTTTTGATAATGGCTCGCGACAAGAAATAAATAATATCCACTGTTGCCCCAGCTGCTGGTGATGAAGTGTGCAAACAGTGTATTTTTTATGACTGCTACGTGACTGGAAATTTGGTTACTTTATTACAAGTTAAATTAATTACTAACCCCATAAAGCCAATACCATGTTTTATATTTTGTTCTTGTTAATTCCGGGTGACACTATTCAATTCTGGGAAGTTCTCGCGAACAAGATGGGTCATTGAAGACTGGTTACTCCATCTACCTGAAACATTCTCTCTTAAGGTTGATAAAATCTCTGAAATTTGCAAGAAGAGAAAGACGTCATCTGAGTGAAGTGGTTAAACTGGGTGGAAGGGAAGCAGAGGAAACGGCTAAAATTCTTTATATATCCAACGTTTTAGACTGCCTTCCAAATGCCATCTTAAGTACGATGAGTTTAAAAATTACTGTTGCTGCTTTTCCTAATGATGGACTCTGTATGGACCCAATCGTTACAGAAATAAATACCTTGAGCTGTCTTGTGTTACCGTCATGCCTATTTTACCCACTTATCACTATGATTATAAATCAATTACGTTAGTCGTATGTACCATTGCATCGTCTTTCTAAAATCAAAATACACAGCCTAATGTCTCCATTACTTTTCAAAATTATTTTTTATGTATCTTCTGCATCCACAGGGTAGGTCTAATTCAGTGTCTCCTTAACTGTGTCACTCACTCACTCACTCATTGAATGAGTAGTTGTACCTTACTGAAGGATGAATTCAAACATATAGTATTATAAGCGTTACACTCATACCTCCATCTATATATGCGGCACCCACACAGCCGTGTCAGTGGTGTGTCTAAGGTGCGTGTCGCGAGCATGTGGCGTGTCTTGGGTGTATCTGTACAACGATAAAGGACACCTTTTTGGGATGGGTTGGGTTGGTGGATGTGGCTGGGATGGATAAAAGTTGTCCTCTGTCTTGTTTATACATGATTGCTGATACCCGCTCCAGCGGGATGGTATCCAAACGCTGGAGAAAACGTCTTCGCACACCAGCACTGAGTCTCTCTGTTGCCATTATGCAATAGTCCACACCAAAAAGCAATTTTAAATCATCCACACCCAGACTTTTCTGATCACTCTGTGGCTAACATCAGTTGATTCACATCTTGCCTGTTGCAGATCATTGTCCAAGAATTATTCCCAATAAACCACTACAATCTGTTATTCCGTGCAAGCCTCCATTCTGTTTGATCCTCACACCTCTTAGCACTGTATTGTTGACCATTATGAGGCTTGTTGCACCTGATCATTAGCTCTTTATTCGGTACACTAAGCCCATATATAATCTCTGTAATTATTTAAATCAGCATAATATCAACTTAGATAGCACAAACGAATATTACCCAGCCACATGGAGACATATGCTGGTAAAGAATTGGTGGCAGGACTACAAAGCAAACGAAAACACTGTTCTATGATTCAGACTACCTTGTATACCATCCTTCCATCCACACTACTCCTTTGGCTCCCCCTTCCTCCCAGTCTTGTTTATATCTTTATCATTTCTCAGAGTCTTATCATTAAGCCTAATATCATCATTTCCAAGTCCATTATTCATTTCTATACTTCAGTTTACCTGTACAGTACCTCATGCTGGATCCTGTGAGTAATGGCTTCTACAAAAGGACTTCAGGGTATCTGTGCCCCTCTTCCTAATAGTCTCTCAGTCCAAGACGCCACTTTTGCTTGTAAAGAAAGCACATGTTTCATGCTGCTCTTATTTATGCTCATTTTTGTTTGCAGGTCACGGTAAAGCTGCAGAAAAAATTGTATGTATAACATTTCGTATCTTGCCAGCTTCAGAGGATTTTTTTCTACATATATTTCGATCTAGAGAGAGGGAGGATTCAGCTCTCCTGCAAAACAAGAGGTCTTTCCTAAGTTGTGTAATATGATCTCGGGTTGGAGGAGTTAATGCTGTAAAAACTGAGTTGTCAGTTTCCTCAGTTTAAGTACAAGTTGTATGAAAACTCTGCTATATTGGAAACGCACCCATGATTTACAAAGAGTTCTACTTCAAATCGCTAACAATCTCTAATTCGTCTCTCAGCCATTCCAGGTTCGTATTTTGTAGGCATAAGAAGCTTTCTAGCATCTCTTTCTGACCGATATTTAGCACAGTATACCTCAGTGTTCTTGTTTTAGACATCAACTCGCACCACATTATTAACCCCCCGAATCCCACCGACGTACGATGCACGTCGCTACTTTTTTGTGAGGACAGACCCAACGACGTGCATCGTGCGTCACTCAATTGCAAGGCCCATTGTGTGCACATTTTTCATAATTCGTGGGTGTTTTTTGGTAGGCATATGTGGGAGATCTTCCTCTACCTGCTGTCAAGTAGGAATACTGCCTGGCCCCACTCCCCCCTCCCCCCACACTGGGCAATTCACCTGTTAGCTGTAACCTGGCCAGTAAAGGTATGTTGCCCCACAATCTCTCCAATGACAAAATTCACGGTAGAAGTAATTCCTAAGGTGGAGGACAAAGAAACGAAGAAGCTAGAGGTAGAAACAAACAAAAGTGATGAGGTGGTAATGTCGTACAGGAAGGTGCCATATGCTGGGGCTTTGGGTGAGTGAACATTGCTTATAAACACCTATATTATTGTGTGGAAACCAATATAGACTTGTACTACACATAAATTCGTACCAAATAAATGAAATAAATACGAAATTTAAAGTGGCTTGAATTAGTTAACCCTTCCATAGTTCGTTTTCTTTAGCCAGGTACCCTGAAAAAGAAGGAAAATGTAAGGTTGAGTGACACCTGTATCAACATTTCTAACTTCAGGATCGCGATTTCTCTATGAATTTTCGATGTTTCTCACCAAAAGCGAAGGTTTCAGCCAAAAAACAAAAAGTCGAAAATTGGTCGGGACCTGGGGGTAGGCTGGGTAAAAAAACGGTCGGGACTCGGTGGGTTAACATACTGTTACGTCCCTGTCTCACACTGCCACAGGCTTCAACAGCAGAAGTATAGTATGGGAAGGACGTCGCCCTGTGAGTTGTTCTTCCTATAGACAGCCTTTCCGTGTGCAACGAGACCATCTGAGGGACTGTAAATAAACACTGGCTTCTTAAGTTCACTATCGTTATTTTCCAAGTAATTACAGTTAACCCACCCCACCCCGACCGCTTTTTTACCCAACCCACACCCAGAACCCGACCGATTTTCAACTTGTCTTTTTTTTGGCTCAAACATCCGCTTTTGGTGAGAAACATCGAAAATTCAGCGAGAAAGTGCTCACCTGAAGTGAAAAGTGTCCTAAACAGGTGAGAGATCCCTCAACTGGCTACCATTTTTTATTATGCCGCGCTCCATAAAAGACACTCCTTATGCGAGGGAAACTTAACCAAAACCACACAGCCTCGTAGATATTTATTTATTTGGTACGAATTTATAAGTAGTACAAGAGTATATTGCTTTTCACACAAAAATATAGGCGATATAAGCGTTCTTCCCTCACCAAACACATACACATTTTGCACCTACCTTGGCGATGTTACCTCCTCATTACTTCTGGTCATTACTATCTCTGGTGCCACGTAATCTTTGTCCTCCACATCAGGAATCACTTTCGCTTTGAATTTCGTTGTCAGAGACACCGTGGTGCTGTGTCTTTACTGGCCAGGTCACTGCTAACAGGTGAGTTGCGAGAAAATGGCGCACCCCTTGAGGGGGAGGATTGAACAGTCAGGGAGTGTTGCCACCTGACTGGGGGGTAGAGGAAGGTCGACATATGCCTACCAGAAATCACCCGCAAATCTTGAAAAATGTTTAAACGACGGGCCTTGCATTTGACTGACGTACGATGCACGTCGGTGGGTCTCAGTGTGAAAAAAAGTTGTGACATGCATTGTACGTCAGGGGGACGGGTTGGGTTAATGCTTTCCAACTTCACTATTTTTACAAGCACTAAAGATACACAAACTGCTAAAACACTTCACTGTTTGCTAACAACACTTCACTATTTTCACCAGTACCAAAGATATACCATCTTCACTAACTGCACTGCACTGACACTGAATTACACTCAAACTGAACTGAAAACTGACGTGGAACTGCTCTAGTCTCTTCCCCATCCTTATATAAGCTTCCTGTATTCTAGAATGTTCTACACTTTTCCACAGTTCTCGTGTATTGCCAAGAGTGACAATTACAACAGTTACACTGCAAAACACTCTAAATTATTTGGCATACAAACTTAAATTAAATGACATAATTTAACAATCAATTACATAAATAAAACATTATAGAGAAAAAGAGCACAAAAATTGATGTTCAGCTTACAAAATAATTATGCTCCCAAACAGCAGGCTAACTGGCAACTCGGATGTGTAACAGAACTACGACAAACATCGGGAATTCTCCAAAACAATCTAGCTAGCAATCAAGCTTCTCAGCATTACCCCCTCCCTAATCCTTTTGTTGTCCTGACAAAAGTACACAATGTATCAAAACATAGTCTACAATCCAAACTAAACATTTAATTATACACAAGGTAATCCCTCATCTTATCAGGTCTTCTCCTATGCCGCTCCTGATGACATCCCTGCCCTTCCACACAGTCCACTTTTCCTGAAATGTCTTGGTCCTCTTCCTGATGCACTTCTTCTCTTGGGAAACTGTCACAATCCTCTTACACTTCAGCTCTTGATATTCCTCAATATCCTCGTCTGTGGATGAGCACGATTCCACAGAGACGTCCCTGCTGTACTGTTTTGGCCTGTGGCACTGCCACAGGCGATTCACCTGTACCAGCTTGGGGTGAGACTTCCTGCCTCCCAAAATCCGATAACAGTACATCTAATAGGCAGTCCAACACAGCGAAAGGCCTGTCCCATGGGCTCTGCAGCTTCAGTGACTGTCCCTTCTTTCACTGGAGATTGTATAATCAAACTTGGTCACCATCCTTGAAGCTCACCTCACTTGCCTTGGCATCATACTTGCACTTCATCACCTCTTGAAAACTTATGGACTTGTCGCATTTGATGATGTATGTCACCCAGCCTTTCCTGAACATGCTTCACATAGCTGGAGGTGTCTGTAGGCAGCTCTTCACCAGGTGGTCTGCCCATTAACAAGTCAATGTGTAAGCATAACTCGTGGCCCAACATCAGTTTTGCAGATGTGTAGCTGATAGACTCATGGGATGCAGACCGATATGCCATTAACAGTGCAGGTAACTTGCAGTCCCATTCTGTTTGTTCCTCTACGCAATGCTTGGTCAGTTCTTGTCCCAGGGTCCAGTTGAATTTCTCCACCATCCCATCTGACTGTGGCCTTAGTGGGGTCGTCCTGGTCTTCTTGTTTCCCAGTAACTTGCAGCACTCACAGAACACAGCAGACTCAAAGTTTCTACCCTGGTCTGAATGTAGCTCCTGTGGCATCCCAAAACAACAGACAAACTGGTCAACCAACACTTGAACAAAAGTTGCAGCCTCTTGATCGTGGATAGTACAGGCTTCTGACCACATTGTGAAGTAGTCCATGGCAACACATACGTCCCAGGGTCCAATTGAATTTCTCCACCATCACATCCGACTGTGGCCTTGGTGGGGTCGTCCTGGTCTTCTTGATCCCCAGTAACTTCCAGCACTCACAAAACACAGCAGACTCAAAGTTTCTACCCTGGTCTGAATGTAGCTCCTGTTGCATCCCAAAACAACAGAAAAACTGGTCAACCAACACCTTAGCAAAAGCTGCAGCCTCTTGATCGGCGATAGTATAGGCCTCTGGTCACATTGTGAAGTAGTCCATAGCAACATATATGTAACGGTTTCCTCTTTCAGTGAGTGGCAAATGTCCAGCAATATCCACTGTTACATCGGTGCACCGTCTTCTTACAGCTGGAAAGGGGCGCAACCACATTTCTTGGGTCACTTCTTGGCACAACATACATCACAGGCCCGAGACCAGTCTTCAACATCCTGACGCATGCCAATCCAGTAAAACCTCTGTCGCAGCCAACTTATAGTTTTCTTCACTCTCAGGTGCCCACTAGTGATCTGGTTATGGGACCCATCCAAGATCTCGGACCTTATCTTCTTCGGAACCACCATTTGTCAATACTTGCTGAGGCCATTGGGTGTCTCACTGACACTCCAGTAGTCCGTTGTTCAAAAGAAGGTCCCACTGACTCCAGTAGCTCTTGGTCGCAGGGCTTACCCTGGAAACTTCTTCCCAAGATGTTCAAACTGTACTCTGCTGCAGCCACTCTAGCACTGGTTATAAATCTGCATGCTCCATCAGCATCCTCTTCACGTCTCCTTCATCTGACGCTGGCCCTGTCACTGCAGTACGGCCGCATTTCTTACTAAAATTCCCATTCCTGCTACACTGCCTGCCATCTGTTCTTCCGTCCTCTCGCACACTGTTCATCAAGGTTTTCCTCATTTCCTCAGTGGTGGGGCTTCTTGGGAAAAACTGACTGCTTGTTGCCTCTCGTCACCAGCCTTCACTAATTTACACTCATCCTTCTCATTTGGACACTCATAGCTGAAGTGTCCCACCTCACCACATGTCCAACACCTGTTTGTTGCAGTCAGGGATTTCCTTGCATTGTTCTCTTCTTCCTCCTTCCATTTCTAACAATCCACTTTCTTGTGTCCTAGCTTCCAGCAGAACCAGCAACTTCCTCCAGTCTTCTCCTGTTCTCTCTTCCACTTGTTGGAATCCACTTAGCAATGTCCTGGCTTCTTACAATACCAGCAACTTCCTCTGATCTTCCCCTGTTCCCTCTTCCACTTATAACAGTCCTCTTTCATATGTCCTGGCCTTTCACAGTACCAGCACCTTCCTTCAAAACTTTCCATTTCATGTACCTGCGCATTTCTTGCCTTAAATCCTGCACTACAACCTGCCTGAAAAGTGGATGTACAGGACCTAACGTAGGACTCAAATTCTAGAGCCCTGGCTAGTGCTTCTTGCATGCTTCTGGGCTGTGCTTGCTTCACTTGCAATTTCAACTCTGCACTATCAAGAGCATCGATGAACTGGTCCCTTAGAACAATAGCTAACAGGTTAGGTGCTGCTCCAGGGTATGCCTTGTATGCCATACTCTCCAGGTCATGAGCAAGCTGCTGTAGGGAATCGCTTTGAGCCCAGACACGGGTCCGGAATCGTGCTCTGTAAACCTCAATCTGGTCCATGGTCCCATTCCTGTGCTCCAGCACTTCTACTAGGGACTGATAACTGTTCCTTTTCATGACTAACACCTGGCCAAGAATTTCCATTGTGGCACCAGAAAGGGTAGTAGCAAGCTGTACTGACCTCTGCCTATCATCTCAACCATTCTGATCAGCAAGTAAACGGTAAGTTTCTCAAGATACTTTACCATCAAATTCCTGAAGTTTCTTTTTAATTGTACCCCAATTATAGCCATGCACTCCACTGGCTTGGGCCTAAAAACTGGGGAGTCATAATTAAGTCCAGGACTGAAAACTTCTGCATTCTGATTATTAAACCTTGTAATGCTACCTTTAGGTGCTTGGGAACCATCAAGATCCACCATACACTGTCTTTTTTTTTTTCATATGCTCCCTGTACACTAGCCTGAGACTAAGCAATGCAAAATTATCTACAGCCTCATTTCTCTCACTGATTATCTTTACATGGTCGACCACTTGCTTCAACTGATTATCTACATGCTCTCTGCACTCCATGACTATTCACTCACTAATCTTCAGCTGGTTATCAACATGCTGTCTGCACTCCGTCACTGTTCCCTCACTAATCTTCAGCAGGTAGTCTACATGCTTCACCTGGTCGTCTGAACTCCATCATGTTATTGCTTATCTCACACATCTGTTCCTGTAGCTCAGTGTATACTTCCTCCTTCAACTGCTGCTGTTCTTCCTTCATTTCTCCCATGAAAACATCCAGCTGTCCTTGTTGTAATTCCTCTGTTGTTCCTATAATGCCTCCTGAAGCTGTTCATATCGTTCTTTCTGTTCTTCACTTTGTGCATGTAACTGTTCTTTGATTTCTTCATTTTGTGCCGTTTATTGTCCTTTAAATTCTTTCTGTCCATCATTCTGTGCCTGTAATTGTCCTTTAAGTTCTTTCTGTCCTTCTTTCTGTGCCTGTAATTGTACACTATGTGTTTGTAACTGTTGTTTGAGTTCTTTCTCTCTTTCATTTTGTGCTTGTAGTTGGACACTTTGTGCTTGCAGTAGCTACATGATTGCAGCCAATGACACCTCTTCCTCCTGCCCAGCTCGGGATCTTGTCTGAACACCCCCTTGCTCCATGTCGAAGATTAGACTCTCTGCAGCACCCGATGATAGACACTCCTGACACCACTGTTACATCCCTGTCCCACACTTGCCACAGACTCCAATAGCAGTAGTACAGTATGGGAAGGACGTTGACCTGTGAGTTGTTGTTCTTCCTATAGACAGCCTTTCGGTGTGCAACAAGACCAGCTGAGGCATTGTAAATAAATACTGGCTTAAGTTCACTATCTTTATTTTCCAAGTAATTACACTTATGCTTTCCAACTTCACTTCACTACTTTCACAAGCACCGAAGATACACAAACTGAAATAACACTTCACTGTTTGCCAACAACACTTCACTGTTTTCACCAGTACCGAAGATATACAGTCTTCACTAACCGCATTCCACTGCACTGACACTGACCTACACTTAAACTGTACTGAAAACTGACTGAAACTGCTCTAGTCTCCTTCCCATCCTCATATAAGCTTCCTGTATTGTAGAGTATTCTTCACTTTTCAACAGTTTTCGTGTATTCCTGATAGGTTGATGATTACAACAGTTACCAACTCAGAGACATCCAAAACATGTCAGAGTTTTCTTACACTGCATGTCTAAATTATTTAGCATACAGACTTAAATTAAATTACATAATTGATCAGTCACATAAATAAAGCATTATAGAGAAAAAGAGCAAAAAAATTAATGTACAACTTCAAAAAAAAACTACGCTCACAAACAGCAGGATAACTGGCAACTGTGATGCGTAGTAGAACTACGGCAAACATCAGGAATTATCCAGAACATTCTAGCTAGAAGTCCACTTTCTCAACAATACGAAAGAATGTTACTTTGCCATGTGGTGAAATACACTAAGTGGAATGTGTGCTCTGGGCACTACTAAACCAAAGTGAATATTAGTATGGAATAAGCAAAAATAAAATGGTAGGGAAGTGATACCGCGGGAGCCTCCTAAGGCCACCAAAATACTGCTTTCAGTCTCAGCCAGGACTGAGATTCACACAAAAAACTACGATCAATTCTCCACTGTAACTGAGTTTTGTTTTTGCGGGAAGGACAGGGGGAGTATGGAATCTTCCCATGCCTATTTTTCATGAAAGAAGGAGAATGGTAACTGACCATGAGTTAGTTTGTAGCTCAGCACCGATACAGTACGGTATGCCATATGTTAAATCAGCTTCAGCACTTTTTAACTCTTGAGGTACATGACAAACATTAACGATTTTACACTTGCTACTGACAGATGACTTAATTCAGTTTAACCTCTCCTTCATGGGCAAATTTTGGAGACTCTTACTGAACCATGGAGGAAACTAGCTACTTAAAAAAAAAAAAAACTTTAACCTTATTGGCAGTACATATCACACTGATCATGGTCATTTATTTATTTACCTTGAACAAATTTCCACCTGGTGCTAAGGGCACATTTAGTACTTTCTGCTAACATTGTTTTTCAAACAGCCCACCCTAATTTTGCTACATAACTTTTGTGTGTAATTATTTTGAAACAATTATCTAAGAACCACAAAACTCATCAGAGGATATTTTCAGCAACAGCACATACTGTTTTTATGTTCACAAACTACCGTGCGAGTGACGTAAAATGTCAACTAAATTATAAAACTCAATTACTGATAAGTATTTTACAATTTTTTTCAAATATTTCGGATTTCTTTGTCCCCCAATGTACTGACTGCGCATTATGGCAAAGTGGAATAAGTACCAGCCATACATTACCTGCCCTACAACAACTTTAGTGTGAAGGACGCATGTTGCCAATACTTCGCTACATAAAAGGGTGTGTCTGGCAGCTTTGGCCCGCTAAAGTAAATTCACCTCGTTTCAGACGCTGGCAAGAAACGCTCATCAGTAAATAAATGAAAGTGCTGCTATGACCACGGTACTGGTACCCGTACATGTATGGGAACAGTGCGTGGGGGTTAAGAGTGATTTTCTGACTTTTAAAGATTAGAACTGTGAAATAATCCCTTCAGGATTTGGAAAATGTTGATTATTTTGTTTTTGCAGTTACCAGATGATTAATATACAGAATGGGGATGGTTTTAAGTCCTGTAAGATCGATTAACCATTTTGTTATATGACAAATGTTATTAGTACATCCTTGCTGGCATCAATGAGTTGTGCTGTGTTTAGGAAAGACCCTCGCGTAGTGAAAGGGTCACAGTTTTCTGCATTGACCCCATTGCTACAGGAGGTGTCTTCTAAGCTCATTTAAATCTTTTTGTCGGTCTCTTGAATATGTAAATTACATTTCCGGCCTGAAGAGGTTAAACACTTCACATCGATGACGTATTTTTATCTTATTCTTTCCTCCTGCAGAAGCTTTTATTAAATTTGCGAAAGACATCTATATAATTTTCTTTAACCAATTCCACATTGCTAAGTTGAATAACACTGTCTGAATGTAGCAAGACTATATGAAAGCAATACTTTACCGCAATGAAAGGTTTTAACTGGAATCCTTACATAATAACCCCACCTGTTTCTCTGTTGACCGTCATTTCCCATGGTAGTGCAGTCAAGGAGGGCACAGTTTGCCTATATCAATGCACCTCTCAACTTTGACTGCAAAATTACACCTTGTATTAAACTGTGGCTAGCATCAGATGATTTTATTCAGCTCTGGCTAACCCAACACAGCAAAAATGTTAAAAACTATCTGGATTACCATCGTTGTTGAGAACTGTGAAGGAATATTTACATCCAGCATAAAGACCTCCACTGTAAACGAAGTGTCAAACATGATATACAGACTGAGGGTGAACATCTTTCATGTGGTTAAGTATACAGTATGGGAAACCCTAAGTGGTGGCAGATGAAGGTTTGTGATGCCATCCATTACATGTAGGAGGACTGCTAGAAGACTAACCTATGCTGACACTGATATATAGTTGTAAAAAGAAATACAGTAATCCCTGTAAGACCCAAACACTCAAGTCCCGGACACCCCAAGTCCCGAACATTTTGGGCTCCTGTCTTCAGAACCCAAAAAATGCCCGAAAACGCAAAAAATCCAAACAAAATCCAAAAATTTTTGAACCGTAACTTTGAACTTGGCACATGGCGCTAAACAGCTGTGTTTGGGTGGGTAGATAGCAGTCCCCTGCTTTCCTCCCCTCCCCAGTTACCACCTAACTACCATCGGGAGTAAGCACTGCTCACAATGGCTGCCACACATGCTTGTTTTTGTGAATAAAAAGTGAATAAACTGCAATACCTCACCACGAGACCACATGGGAATTTACAGTGTTGTGCAATGTTAAGAAATTAGAAATCAGAGTGCAAAGGATTAAGTGCAGCAAAACACTGGAGGCAGTTTAACTGTTTAATCTCTGTAACGGACAGACATGTAAGTACTGTACCCTGGAAACTGCTATTTTCCATACTCACCTCTAATTCCTCATTTTCTGGTTCCATTTGATTTATTTCATGCTTTCTGTCCCTTATTGGTGTGTTTAGGGTCTGAAAAAGGTGATGTTTATGTCCGGTTGGGAGTTTCATTAGGCTGTCAACTGGTAAATATTTTCCATACTCGCCTGTAATTCCTCGTTAACTGGTTCCTTTTCATGTGTTTCATGCTTTGTGTCCCTTATTTGTGTGAACAGGGTCTTAAATTGGTGCTATGCATGTCCAGTTGGGAGTTATGTAGGTGGTTTTATGAGTTAGGGTGGGTTAGGGTCCATAAGTACCTGTCCTGAAGCCTCAGGCCCAAGACCCAGACAAACCCAGGATCCGGACATGCCTATGGCTCTATTATGTCGGATCTTGGAGGGTTTACTGTACTTTTCTTCTATGCACCGAACTATGACATGGACCACACACTCTTTTTTTGAGGCCTACCACTCATCCTACAACCAATAGACAGCATCCCACACTGCTACATGTCGCAAAGTTGACACTAATTCCCACTGTTCATACTTTATATATGCTAAGACTGTACTGTGTAGGTCACACTCTTCATCTCTTACCTCTGTTTCATTTTTCTGTGGATTTAATTTCATTCTTTATTTCCCTTTGCTTTCCTCCCTCCACTTTGTTTTCTGACCCTTCCTTTGCTTTATCACTTCTCTCTCTCTCTCTCTCTCTCTCTCTCTCTCTCTCTCTCTCTCTCTCTCTCTCTCTCTCTCTCTCTCTCTCTCTCTCTCATCATTTTTCCCTTCCCCTCCCTCCTGTCTCTGTTTTTATGGTTCCCTCATTCCATCACATATTTACGGTGCCCTGACACTTACACCATTCGCATAGCCTCTATATTCTTCCTCTAGGACTCTCTCCTCTCTTCGTACCACTTTCCTCTTATCTACATTTCTGTTCCCTCCATCCATGACCTTGATTATGTATGCTCACTGCTCATCCTTGAAAGGAAATGCTACTATTGATTACGCTTAACTTTAATATTCATTCCCACTGTTCTGTGTGGGTAAATGAGACAGTTAAAGGGTATCAAGAGGACAATGAGGTGAGCCAGAGGGAGGGCAAGAGGCAAGTGGACTGGGTAGGGGATAGCGAAGTCTGCATCTGGTTGGGTGTTATGGAAATAATATGGTGGTGCACAGGAGATTCAGATGTGGCCATGTGGTCCGATTTTCTTATCTAATTTGTGTGCAATTGCACTGCATAAATTACTTTCCAACCAGCTGAACACGCACCTGGAGCTGCATAAATTTACGTTCAGCTCACAATGGGTTAAAATGAAGTATACAGAGCACATCACTATGCATAAGTGTTTAGGAATCACCATAACCCACTAGATTAATCAGTTTAGAAAATGCCATATCTGACGAATTCCATACTTGGCTTCTTGTTCTGTATGGCACATTGCCTTTACATCACACTACCATTACTGAGCACATTTGCTGCTGTTATTTAGTCTTAACCCGCCGAGTCCCATCGACGTATGGGTACGTCGCGATGTTTTATCACAGTTACACCCATTGACGTATGGGTACGTTCCGCAATTGCAAGTGTCATAATTTGCATAATTGTCAAGTTTCATGGTTTCATGGGTGATTTTTGTTAGGCATATGTGGGAGCCTTTCCTCTACCTGCTGTCAAGCTGGGATACTGCCTGGCCCCACCTCTCACCCCCTCTCCCCCCCTCCCCCAACACTGGGCAATTCACCTGTTAGTAAGCAGGCCAGTAAAGGTATGTTGCCCCATGGTCTCTCCAGTGACGAAATTCACGGTGAAAGTGATTCCTGAGTGGAGGACAAAGAAATAAAGAAGCTAGAGCAAGAAACAAACAGAAGTGATGAGGTGGTAATGTCATAAAGGAAGGTGCCATATGTGAATGTGTTTTGTGACTGAACAATGCTTCTATTGCATATATAAATGTGTTAAAACCAATATAGTCTGTTATAACACGTAAATTCGTACCAAATACATAAATAAATACGTAAATGAAAGTTGCTTGAATTAGTTAACCCTTCCATAGTTCGTTTTCTTTAGCCAGGTACCCTGAAAGAAGGAAAACGTAAGGTTGCATGACACCTGTATCAACAGTTTTAAGCACAGGATCGCGATTTCTCTATGAATTTTCGATGTTTCTCATCAAAAGCGAAGGTTTGAGCCAATAAAATTTTTTTCAAAAAATGCTCGGGATTTTGGGGCATCGTAGGTTGGAAATCGGTCGGGACTGGACGGGTTAAGGTCATTACTCATTCCTCTCAGTTTCTGCTTCCCGAATCATAACCAGTAGTAAGGCTTCATGATTCTCTTTGGGAATGAAGTTTGAAGAGAGGGTGAGTCTTAGTCCAATACCCTCTTCCTTTAAAGAGGGACTCACGCGTTTACTCGTAGACCTGGTTAGATGAAACTAGATTAACTTGTAAAGCCAATTAAGGTTTGGATATCGTGAAAAATTACTCACAATTTTACATTTGCTGCAGTTACTAATTTTAATCAATTTAATACAAACCCAGAAGCGGGAGGGTTGGACATAATCTTGAACTACATTTGCACATTGACCTTTCTATATTATATTCTTGCTACTGCTCAATTATTTTATTTAGTATAAAAGAAGCCCCTTGTATTGGAGAAGCTAAGAAGCTGTAAATGACACAGAGTCCTGCCAGTCCTAAAAATGGAGATACTGTACAGTTTAATTATAAAAAAAACAGTAAATCGGTACAGTGGGATGAGACAGTCTAGTGCTGTGACCATGGAATCATTTTTTTTTTTTTTTGTACTCAAACAAGTGCCACCTGCCTCATGTTAGCTACTGTATTGTCCATGCCTTGAAGTGTGTCAGTGAGCCAGTGGTGTATAGTTCATTGCCTGAGGGACGAGTAAGTGTTGGTGATAGGGATATGTGATACCTGAGGCTTAGTGTATTGTGTAGGAATGCTGCTGCTTCCTGACTGGCCTATATACACAGTATGTACAGCCTTAGGGGCAGTGGAATGTGAGTTAGGTGAATATATCTCAGTCTCTGGGCCTTCTGATGTTCAGTGATCACTTGAGATAGGACTTTAGTTGTGGCTTCTCTGTAGTAAAAATAAATTTAATATAGGTGCTCAGTGTTCAGATTCCAGTGTTTGGCCAAAATATGGGAAATATGCACTGAATGTAGGTGAGGGTCTGGAGATAAGACTGTTTCTGATGGACCTCCATGATTCAACAGACCACAACCCCTGATTGGCTGTTTCCTATCAACAAGCTGTGAACACATAGAAAGTGTGTTCGCTGGACGTCGTATTTTGGAGGCAAGCTGGTCTTAGCAGACTCTTATGCTGGACTGCTGGTTCTCAAGCGGTCCTTTCGCCATCAAAAAGGTCTGCATAATCGTAGTAGACTTCCGTGAAATCATTTTTTTTTTTTTTTTGCCTTGTTTCAGTAATATGATGGCGAGTTTTGAGAAAAGCCAGCTAACACCTTTTACTGTTCCACTAGTTTCCAGAGATTGTGTAGGTTCACGGTACTCGTAGTTTTATTTCACTGAGGCGAGGCATGTCATCAGTTTATTCCTTCCTTCTTGGCAGTTGTATTCGGCTTAGTGTAAACATTTCTGACTGGAGGGGTATGATATAGTCTCAGTAAAGCGCCATCAGCATGAGAGGCCTTTGCCTAGGTAAATCAAATTGTTTGGCAGTAACATGAATAAACCAAAGAAAAAAAAATCGATTCAAGCTTTTAATGGTTTTCGATGTAACCCAGTTTTAGTGATAAGTTTGGACTTTGGGGGGTGGGGGGCTTCTTCCAGCAATATGATGGCGAATTAAACAAACAAAAAAATCTCATGATTTACACCTACAGTATTATTTTTCCGTTAGGTTATCTAGCAATGTGCCTGAGTCTGTGTATCTTTAATATCCCCAACACATCAGTTTTGATACGTCAGTTTGGTGCGTTTCTCTTTTCAGCAATATGGCGGTAAATTGCAAGAAAAATCACTGAAGTTACACCTTTTTTTTCATATCCTTTCCAGTGATGTGCGTAGGTTTGGTGTAGCTAAAATAGTTTCTGAGATACCCAATAATGGTGCTCAGTTTGGAGATTTCTGGCCTCCTTTTACGAATATAGTAGCCAGTTTTGAGAAAAGTCTCTTACGTACCATCCATTAGGCCTACTTTTCCATAAGTTTGTCAATGATGTGCGTGGGTCAGCTGTAACTAAATACTTTCGAGATAGTTATCTGAGTTTTGGTGGTGTGCTCCACACTACTATATGTCTGATTGTGTTCTCGTTCACGCCACTGGTTCCATCAGTAATACTACCTGTGCACATGCTCGATTACCCTCCCTTCCCTCGCCTTCCTTCTGACCCACAAAATTAATTAATGGATGAAACCCTTCAGGTAACTGGTTATACCAATTCGAGGTGCATAAAAGTGATTGAATCAGGATGTATCCATGTGTTAAATAAAACTTTTTTGCGGGCATATTCCACTTTAGATAGGTAGACAGATAGACAGATTTTTAAAAATAACAGAACAGAGGAAGGAAAAACAAATGAATAAAAAAAAAAACAATCCATACACCAGATTACTGGTGCTCCATTCATGAAATACTGTATCTGTAAAAGTTACACTTGAATAGCTGTAGGTTGAAGTTTGGAGAGAAACAACTCTGGGGAAGCGAGTTCCAGAGAGATGCAGTTTAGGGAATAAAAGAATTCTGATAGGCAGACGTTCTGCAATATGGCTGTGTGACATTCCAGTCATGAGCGCTGCCAGATGCCCGTGTAGCACGAGGGAAGGCATGGAGAGGTGGCACTGTCACGAATTTCCTACATCGTGAAATTTTGTATCGTAAATCGTGACATTGACTGATTTTGCGGGAACGATTAAACAATTCTGAAGTCCATAGAACTTCGCTCATTCTGTTAACTGTTCACTTCTGTACTTATATTTGCATCAGGTTGTCAAAACTTTCGTCATTCTCTCGTGAGTGACTGTCTTTATGTACAGACAGTGCATTCCTCTGAGCGATAATTTCTGAATTGTCATTCCTTTGCACTTGCCTCGCTGGCCGTTAGTTGGCCACGCCTTTTCACACGATGCTCATTGTGTTTGGCCAGCATCGAGCTTCAGTCGTCCCTTAGCAGTCAAGGAGAGTAGAAGTGCTGTGTGCAAAGCTCGAGTGGGTCTCTTTTCTTAGTGATCGCAAGTCTCGGGTGTATCGGCGTATTCCCAAAGCACCCACCAGCTTGGTGATTGACTATAGCAGTGACAGTCTCATCTCTACTGATTATTATTTCCTTTGTTTTTCCTAGGCTTAAGGCTATTTAGATATTCAGCTTAGTGCTTTATTTAGCTATTTGTTTGAGTGCTTGAGTGAATGCATTTCCCTTTCTTTGATTTTGAATAGATTCATGTAACGTAAATTTATTTCCAAGTAATTAATAAATTTACAGATCTTTTTCTTGAGCTTTGTTAAATGTAACAGTCGTGTTTGATTTCCCCACATATTTAGTACACTTTTGCTACTCCAAGTTAGCACAACTACTTAAATTAATCATGACTGGTACTTAGGCCAGCTCTTGGTATTAATTCTTAAATCCACTTTGCCAGCTAGACGTTTGGCTCAGCCAAGATCCTGTTTATTATTATTATTTTTTTTTTTTTAATGTTAAGGAAGGCGAGCGAATCGAGCCATTCGTAGCTCGTTTTGAAGACATGGCACGAGGCAGCTAAGCAGCTTCTATTCCTTAGCCTGTTTGAGAGCCCTGCCCTCGACATTGTCCACAGAATTTGCGGAGATAATCTCACGTACGAGATGATGAAGACTGCACTTATCAAAGCATATGGTCTTACCGTTGATGACGCTAGGAATCAGTTCGTGAAGGCACATCTCCAGGAAAAGGAGACAGCTGTTCATTTCCTTGACCGTCTCACGGCATATTTAGACGAGTGGATGAAGAAGGATGAGACTCCTAGCATATGAGAGGAAATAATCGACCTTGTGCTGCACACACAGCTGGAAAAGTCGTGGCCTGCTGAGCTTATGGCCCAGCTCAAGATGTGCAAAATAAAGGATGCCAACCAAATGGTGGAAACAGCTGATGCATTCTTCGCTGCGTACGGGTACCAAACTCATAAGCAACAGTCCTGGAACAAGACAGATACTGCTAAGTCTGGGAAGCAATCTCAGGCTGAACCCCAGCATCAAGGGCATTCTCTGAATAATGACCAAGGTCCAGGCAAATGGCAGAAGGGCCAGGGGCAGAATACACAGAAACCTGACTGGAAGAGGTACAACAAATACCCTAACCAGCAGCAGTATCAGCCACGCTATCGACAAGTGGGACAAACCTTTTCAGCACCAGCCCCAGTGTATTGGATGCAGGAGGCTAACGCAGCCTTCATTCCCCGACAGGTGTACGATGGTGCCGTCCTCACCAGCACAGGTCCTCCTTCACACTTCACTAGTCCCCCTCAGTTGGTGAACTCTCCTTCACAGGCCGTCAATGCTCCTGTTCCCCAGATGGTGAGTACGACTCCTCATGCACTTAGTTCGGGTACGACACCTAAGGCATATAGTCCTGTCACGTTTGAAGAGTTGAGTGCCATGCAGCCTTATCAATGGCTGGCCGCTTCCTCCACAGGCCCTCCCACAGGTAACAGTGCCTTCCTTGTTCAGCCAGGGTTTGTGGGAGGTGTTTCTGTAAATGTCCTGAGAGACAATGGTTCCTCAGGTTGCACTGTCAGGCAGAGTCTTGTTTGGCCTCTTATGTGTTGATATGCAGGCCTGGGAGAGGAGAGGGCAAGGAGGGCCGACTGTGAGTCACAGATAATCAAGCCGCTGTTGTTCGTCCGTACTAATAAAGTAACTGCATCGCGGAGTCCATGTAGTTCGCAATATGTAGAGGTCGATGAGGTTGGCAGTCGACGGCCCAACCAGCCGCCTTGAGGTGGAGCCAGACTTGGGGAAAACACTGCACAACAAGCACTTCCATCCTCCTGCAGGGAGCCATCAGTGTAGATATGGTGGGCCGAAGGGAGGGAAGATGACAGCCTGGCGATAGTCTCCAAAGCTAGCTGTTTCTGAAGCTGAGGCAGGTCAGTCTTGGAGGCCGGAGTGTATGAGACAGCAGGAACAGGGGTCTGCCAAGGTGGAATGCCACAGTCCACCTCCTCCGTAAGCACTGGTATGTTGATGTTTAGCTGTCGGACATATGAACAAACAGTATTAACTAGAGTGCGGCCACCACTGCAAAGCAAAGGTCTTGGTGCAGTGGGATCAAGGGAGGTCCGAATGATGTGAGAATAGTGGGGAGAAAGGTGAGGATAATGCAGACACTTAACGCTGAAGTATGTCACCATGGAGTATATTCTCTCAACAAGTGGTGGTAGGTTGAGTTCAAGTTGCATGTTGACAATTCTGGTTGAGCCAGGGCAGCCCAGGATAAGTTTCATTACTGCGTTTTGGAATTTCTCAAGAGGTTGTAAGGCTGTTCTGGAAAGTTGACAAAGAGCAGGGGAGAGATAATCAACAACTGATCGAATGAACGCTATGTATATGGATCGTGCTACAGGAATAGACACCCCGGCAGCATAATTAGTAAGCCACTTGAGAGGTTATAGGCGCTGCTGTAGCCGGGTTAGCAGACCCTGAACAATCGGATGCAAACGTTGTCTTGCAGGAATGGAGGGAGAAATCCGTACCGGTGCCCCAAGATAAAGGTACTGCGTGCATAGGGGAATAATACAATCCCCGACAGAGAATACAGGTAGTGTTCTTGCTGGACGGGAAGTGAAGATTCTGCTCTTTTCTGGTGAGATAATGAGTCCACCCGCCTCGTGAAACCAATGAAGGAAACGTTGCAGATCTGCTGAGGAATTTGAGTGAATGCAGATGTCGTCAGCATAGCAAGTAATTGTGATTCCAGGGAAGTCAGGAAGGAGGGTGAGTAAACGATGAATAAGGATATTAAACAAAAAAGGACTAAGGACACCACCTTGCGGAGTACCAAGCTCAAAATCCTCAGCAGAGCTGCATGCGCCCCTAAAAAGTACACGAGAGAATCTATTGGTTAGGTAACCACGTATCCATCGCAGCAGGTTTCCCTTGACTCCAAAATCCACCAGCTGGTCGAGGATGATGTCTCTGTTGGCGACATCAAAGGCACTCTGTAAATCAATGAAGGCCACTACACTGGTGGGGGACAGGAGGGTGTATAGCTCCATGAGGCAGTGATGTGTCCCTCGCTGTGGTAAAAAACCGTACAATCGGGGCGAGAGCTTGTCCTGCAGCCTAAACAAGAGTCTTGTGAGGAGGATGCGTTCTAGTACTCTACTGAAGCAGGAGGTGAGAGAAATAGGTCGGAATTTATCATTACCAGGTTTAGGAATAGGCACGATTGTACTGTGGGTCCAGGCTTGTGGCACATATCCCAGACGGACGCAAAGGTTGAAAAGCTGGAGAAGGGGATTGCCAGGAACTTTCAGGAGGACACGGAGGACAGAAAAAGTGATCTCATCATCACCTGGAGCCGTTACCCTACCCCTGGCGAGGGCCCGT